>RJWH01001420.1:121521-381105 GCA_004363575.1 Solenodon paradoxus | reverse complement strand
AGGGCTTAGAGGCTGCCAGCTGGGGACAAGGAAGTTCATGGGGACACTGTGAACACAGAAAAGACAAGAATGCCATAGAAGTGAATGACAAAGAATGACAGAATCAAGTAGAGGTAGGTAGGGATAATGGAGACAAGAGCAGGGGGTAGGGAGAGCCAGGAATCACTGAGAAGAAAATGATAGGGTCACAATGGAGTGGAAGGTAGCTTAGCTTTACCCTCTCACCTTCCGTGCACAGATGAGTTCAGATCTTTGCGTGCTGGGGCAGGAATAAGTGATACTCACTGGGGCAAAGACAAAACCAGGTCGAGGGTCCAAAGATGACTTCTCTTCTCCCTGAAATAAAAAAAATTAAGCTGGGACTGAAGGGACTATTCCCATAACTCAATCTCCTCACTCAGTAGATTGAGGACTCCTGTAACATTCAACTCTGATCGTTATTAACTATGGATTTGAGTGAAGCTGGCTGCTTTCTCTCATGCTCTAAACAAAGAACTTTCTCTTTGCAGCAGGAGAAAGGCAGGGACTTGGCATACAGTATGGTGCTCTCTTTGTCAGCAACCTCCACTCTCAAAAAAATCCCACCCAGAACAATTATATTTTTACATATATATTATACATTGCCTCTCACTATCCCAGGAGATAGGGTTCTTGGCTCAGGAGATCAGGATTTGGTAATGTCTTAGTTCAGGGTGGGAAAGTTTTTTTTTTGTATTTTTTTTTTTTACGACCCAGAGGGTAGGCAAAATCTATCTGTCCAAACTATTCCACTCTGCCCTTTATTGTGTGTAAGCAACCATAAGCAACAAGCATACAAATAAACATGGTTCATAAAAGGCCAGCTTTGACTCACAGACCCTATTTTATAATGACTTTGTATGCCTGATATCCTTAGATTCACTTTACCATTGTATGACAGAGTCTTTTCAGTTTTTAAGGGAGTGCAAGTTGTTAGTGACAGGTGAAAAGAAAAAGAAGCTTTAGTATCAGTCCGAGGCAGCCATAAGAAGGCTTGTCTTCTAGATCAATCTTATCTTTTAAATGATTTTTTACATTTATTTGTATCTTTTCTTGACTGTCACCTTAATTACTTTTCTAATTCTGATTTTTTTTTTTTTTTTCAGTATATTATTTGCTTAGGTTGTTTTGACATTGTGAGTTAGAGTTGTAATCTGTTTTGTAAACATGTCTGTGTTAGCTTAGGTTCTCAGTGAAGCAGACATTAGAATGGGATTAGAGTTGTAAGAAATTTTTGGGAGAAATGCCTATGAGGTAGACAGGGAGAGGAAGCTAGAAGAGGCAGGAGCTGTTCAACTGAGATACAGTTCTGACCTCTGTGAAAGACGACAGGCACAGCTTTTGCACGTTTCAGCCAGGCTGATGGAGAGTCTGAGCTACCAGAAGAGTCTTTCATCTTGGAAAAATGGTCCTGACTTTGTGTCCCTGCTGCACTCAGGATCGTCTCAGAGCAGCCCGTGGAAGCACAGCAGATTGAGGTGAGGTGGGTTGGGGCCACAGGTCCATTATGATCCCCACAGCAGGAGAGCTGAGTAGTGCATTTTCTTAGCAGCCTTAGAGCCACACAGATTTAATTCTTCAGATAGTTTCAGTTTCTTCAAGCTTCATGTTGACCTCTTTTCTTGAAGGGAAACTTGGCAGAAGGAGGTTATGGAGGTCTATAGTTGCTGTCACAGCAGTTGAGCTCAGAGTTGCCACTGACTCTCAACCTCTCCCTCCTTTCTGTTCATTCAAATGTCCCCTCAGCCTCGGTCATCATGGTCTTAGTGGTTGACCTTGTGTTATGGCCCAAACTTTCATTCCTGATGGTGATATTACTTTTGATAGTGATATATTTCTCTGCTGAGGTTTCTGTACATGTACTTTCACAGTTATAGTCAAGCATGGGAATTCCAGCCAACATTCAAGTAGATACGTGGGTTTCACATGAGTGGAGCTGCCAGCACCTGGAGAGCACCTCCTGTCTAGTGGATGGTGATCTGTGACTGTCAGAGCCCATCTCTCCATGAGGTGCTCTGTGCTCTAAAACAGTTCTCTGTGGTGCTGACAGTGAGCATCCGGGGCCTGATAACCTAGCCCCCTACCCTCTGCTTTTTAAATTAATTTTATTCCCAGAACATTGCATCATAATGTTATATAGATTTAAAGGACACATCTTTGTAAATCAACTTCTGTATAAATCAAGTTCACCACCACCATTTCAGGTCTTTCTTCATTGTTCATTGATCCGCTCTAGCCAATTTACCCATCCCCTGCCCCCTTCTCTTTCTGCAACCACTAATTTGATTTTTCTGGCTATATCTGTTTTTGTTTGACTTAGTTCATTTGTTTGCTTATCTTATCTCACTAAGCATAAATCCCTCTTGGTCTGTCCATGTTGCTTCAAATGGCAGGATAACATCTTTTTTTGATAGCTGAGCAGTATTCTATTCTTCTGCATCTTCCTTAATATATTCCACATCTTCTTTAGCTACTCATCTGTCGATGTGCACTTTGGTTGTGGAAAATCTCTTGGCTATTATAAATAATGCTGTAAGGAACACCAAGTTGCATCCATCTGTGCAAATTATTATTTTTAGGTGAAATATACTCAGTGGGATAACTAGGTCATTTGGGATTTCCAGTATCAGTTTTTTTTTGTGGAATCTTTATACTACTTTCCAAAATGCTTGTATACCATTTTAAAATCCCACCAACAGTATATAAGAATTCCCTTATTTTGGTGCACTGGTGAAGTAGAGGTTAGGTCAATCATTTGGAGCAAACCACATCACCCTGGGTTCAAGTTGCAGGTCCAGGGGTAAACAATCAGTAAAAACTAAATGAAAAATTAAAAAAAAATGCTTCTTCCTCCTCTCTTCCTGCCTGCCTGCCTACTCATCTTCATTCCTGCATGTGTACATAAAAAAAAAGTATTCCCTTTTCTTGGCATCCTCACCAACACTGGTTTCCACTTTTGCATCAACTTTTATTAGATATTGGTCTATAATTTTATTTTTTTGGTGATATATTTGTGGGGTTTTGAAATTAGAGATATTTAACATAAAAATGTTTAGAACTTTGTCTTCTTTAATTTTGGGGAACAAGCTGATAAGGATTAACATTAATTTTCTTAGAAAGTTTTGTAGGATTCACTAGTAAAACTATCGGGTCCTGGGCTTTGGCTTTTTGGTAGATTTTTTGATTACTGCTTCAATTTCCTTGTTCGTAATTAATCTGTTTAGATTTTCTATTTTTTCCTCATTTAGTATTGAATGTTATACATTACTAAGGATTTGTCCATTTATTCAATGTCTTCCAACTTTTTTCCATAAATATCGTAATATTCTCTTATGATCCTATGTATTACCATAGCATGAGTTGTAATTTCTCTTTCATTTCTTTCTGAGAGAGAGAGAGAGAGAGAGAGAGAGAGAGAGAGAGAGAGAGAGAGAGCGAGCGAGGGGGGTCGGGTGGGAGAAGGGAGAGGTGGAAGAGGCATTTGAAGGAAGGAAAGAAGGAGAGGAAGAAGCATCATTATTTAGTTAGTGGTTTATTTTTGGTTTTCACTCAGGCCCTGGGTCTTGAACCTGGGTCCTTAGACTTAACATGGTTTGCACCCCATCGTCAGCCTCCTGAATCACAAGGGCTTGCCCCTTTTTCACTTCTGATTTTATTCATTTGCATTTTCTTTTTTTTTTGAATCTGGCTAGTTATTTTGTCTTTTTAGAGAACAAGCTCTTAGTTTCATTAATTCTTTGAAGTCTTTTTTTATATATATTTTATTTATTTCTGCTCTAAGTTTATTATTTCCTTCTGTTGATCTTTGGTTTCAATTTGTTTACTCTTTCTAGTTTCTTTAGATGAAGGGTTAGGTTTTTTCATTTTCTCTTATTTCCTCATGTAAGATTGTATTGCTATAGATTTCTCTCTTAGTACTGCTTTTGTTGCATAGGTTCTGATAAATTTTATCTATTTTCATTTGATTCCAGGCCTTTTTTTTTTATTAACCTTTGATTTCCTCATTGACCCAATTGTTTTTCAGGAGCATGTTGTTTATTCTGTCCTCTGTGGTTTTCCCCTCTGTTCTCTGTTGGTTGATTTCTAATTTCATGTCATTGTGATCAGAAAAGATACTATATATTACTTCAATCTTAGTAAATTTATGCCAATTTGTTTTGTGTCCCTGCATGTGGTCTATCTGGGAGAATGTTCTGTGAGTACTTGAAAAGAATGTGTAGTCTGTTGTTTTGAAATAATTTATAGATAACTATTAAGTCCATTTCATCTACTTTGTCATTTAAGGCTATTATTTCCCTATTGATTTTCTCTCTGAATGATATCTCTATTACTATGAGTGGTATGTTAAAATCCTATACTATTTTTGTGTTATTGTCAATGTCTTTCTTCAGGTCTGCTAATATTTGCTTCATAGGTTTGGATGCTCCTGTTTTAGGTGTATACATATTTAATGTTATGATTCCTGTTATATTGATCCTTTTATCATTATACATTGAACATCTTTGTCTTTTATTACCTTTTTTTGACTGGAAGTCTATTTTATTTGATAAATACCATGGTTCCTGCTTTTTTTAGCTTCACCATTGGCTTGGAATACCATTTTCCACCCCTTTACTTTAAATCTATGTTTTATCTCTATATCTTAAGTGAATTTCTTGTAAACAGCATCTAGCTGATTTTTTGTTTTGTTTTTTTAAATCCATTGGCCACTCTGTGCTCTTTGATTGTTGAATTTGATTTACATTCAGGGTGATCATTCATATATGAGGGCTTGCTACTGCCGTTTTGACTTTTGTTTTCTGGTTTTGCTTACTTATTACCTTGTTTAGTTTTTCTGTGAACTTTCTTCCCTTTTTTTTTTTTTTTTATCAAAGAACAACTTTGAACATTTCTTATAAGGGAAATCTCATAGTAGCAAATTCTTCTAGCTTTTGTTTGTAAGCACAAAGCTTTATTTCTTCCTCATATGTGAGTGTTTCTCAGAATATAATATTCTGGGCTGGAAGTTTTTGAATATGTTGTTCCGCTCTCTGCTGGTCTGTAGTGTTTCTGCCAGGAAATAGGACAGCCTAATCAGGGGTACCTTTAAATGTGACTTGTTTTTATTCCCCTGGCCACTTTCAATATTCTTTCCTTATCCCGGACTATTTTTTAAGAACGGAAGAAAGGAAGGGAGAGGAGTGCCATAGGAATCTATGGGGACCACAGTGCACACTGCTTGCTGATGCCACTGGTAGAACCATCGTTCTGTGGTGCAGGTAAATTGTAGTGATTGGAGTGAGGTTTAACAATACTTAGTTTAAAAGGCATCTAGGGTTCTGGCTTTCCCTGGTCTCTTGGAGTCAGTAGGGTGGCCCCAGGCCTGCCTTCTTGTATGAGAGCTCCTACATATCTCCCCTGGTGACCACTGACCTCTTTGATCAAGTTTCTGGGATAAAATAGGAAAGGACTGAGCTTTTCTTCCTTTCCTCAATTTAACAAATTCTTCCCTTTTCTGGAGAGGAGAGAAATAGAGCACAGGTGGGATTACAGTGGTATCAGTCTGAAAGGAATGATACGAAGCGTTTTTCTAAGAAATTGGCAAGTTGCATTCAAGTGAAATCGATCTATTGCATATTGAGCACATGGAAGCATTAACTGAGGTCACAGGGCTCCCAGAAAATGAATTACATATGTTGGCTGGCATTTTACCAAGTTAAACTATTTTGTAAGGTCTGTGGTCAGTGGTGATGAGTGTTAGATTTTGGACAGCTTTCTGTGGTACCAGTCCTGAGTCTTTCTGTAGGGGGCTCTTACCATTAGAATTGGACAGTTACTCATCTTCTCTGTGCTTGTCATCTAACTTGTACAGTACTGATGACAAAGTTACATATATTACAAATTTTTAGCCAGAAACAAATATGGTAAATATGCAGCAGAGTACTGGACAAGGTAAACAACTTACCTTACTTAATAGGGAATATAAGTCTTATACCTCAAGTCCTTAATGTGATTTCCAGTACTGCTCTGACCTGTAATGTTTACAGTGAGTCAGAGTATGCTTGTTTGCTTTCCTTACTCCCACATATGAAGGGACTAGAATTAGAACTCAGGATTTCCTCTCTTTTTGATCAAGTCCTACACAGATGATAGCAACTCACTGGTAACTTCTATTTCTCAAGGTCCTTTACCCAAATGGTAACAGAAGAAATAACCTTTAACATCTTGCTATTACTCATGAAATCAGAACAAAGATTATTAGATGATCCCAAGAATTGTCTTTTCATCCATTCAGTGGTAAATTTGAGGAGCTGTCTTAGCAAACAACTAGATACCCTTTCATAATGATGAAAGTATAGTACTGGCATGATCTGTAGAGTATTTGATAAAAATATGTTTAAATTGTTGCTATTGGCTTCAGTTTTTTCAACTGTCCTTGAGCTCCTTATTCTTTTGTAAAAACAGTTTTTGAGGTAGAATTTGTAAAGTTATATCTCTAGATAAAGTTGTATACAAATAATGAAATATATACACAAGGTAGGATATGAGATGATTGATGTTAGAAGGAACATAGATAAATATTTTTAAAGGTTTATTGTCATGTGTTATGTGAGTAATTGACACAATAGCATATACACTTTCATGTGTATGTTGCTTAGGATCAAGTTGTGTGAAAGCATGAACTCACAGCATGCGTAACACTAATTAATAGACAGGAGGTATGGAGCTGTGCTCAGTGGTGCCTTTTGTCTAGGAAATACTGAGATAACACATGGGCTTTCCTAGGTCTGTACTCTACCTGCCTGAATTTCTCAGTTTGTACTATTTGCTATTTCTCCACAGTAGTCATTACCACTGGTATTTGTGGTAAGTGGTGCTTTTCTTTCAGGGGGATCTTTGGTCTCTTATGCTGTCAAGGTCTGCTCTTCCTCCAGTGTCAGAATGTTTTCCTGCACGGAGCATCGTCCATTCTTCCATCTTGGTCTCCTTCTTGTCTCACATCCTTCCCTTAAGAAGGACAAGGTTATCTATTAAAGTGCATGGGTTTGTAGGTGTGCCTTTGTGGCTCAGCAGCTCAGGTGGCTGAGATGGCTACAGCACAGGCCATGGAAAGCCCAGAGACTTGGATTTGTGACTCAGGACTAGTTGCAAAAAGCCAAAGTAATAAACAAACAAATAAAAATGCTTCTTTCTCCTCTTCCCTTCTTCCTGTATTAAAAATACATGCATGATCTCATTCTGGTGACTTAATGGCTGAGTCTGCAGCTTCTGGTTGGTGTAGGCCACATACGCCCCAGAGGTCATGACCCATGGCCAGTGTGTGGGAGGAACAACTGGGATGAACAACTAAATAAAATAAAGCGCTTCTTCCTCCTCTCTCTTCCTGTCTGCCTGCTGCTGCTCACTTTTATTCCTGCCTGCACCTTTCCTTAAAAAAAAAAAAGTGTATGGACTTAAAAAAAAAAATCAAACTTCCAAAAAAAAAAAAGGCTCACAGCTCTACTATTCAGCAAGTAGGTGACATCGGACCCCTAGTAAAATTCTTTAGTAGTATAAAGGATTATTACAGTAAAATTCTTTATGGCACAAAAATAATAAGTTTGGTGGTAGGTCACCCGGAAGTCTGAGCACAGGTAAAAGTCATATCCCCTTTACAAAGGTGGAGGAGGACATATTCAACCTGGGTTCAAGAACTGGGGCCAGGTGATAAACCAAAAAACAAACAAGCAGCTAAATAAAGATGTTTCTTCCTCTTCTCCCTTCCTTCCTTCCACTTTTAAAATAAAAAAGTGGAGGAGAGAGTTAGCTACAGGACGGCACTGTTATTAAGCTTAATAAAAATATCTAGAATGGAATAGTTACACCCATGTGGTATCAGGTTAGTTCCTTTCCAATGCTCAATGGAAAATAACAATGTATATAAATGATGAGTGATGGCAAATATTTTAGGATATGCAACACCTGTCAAACAAAGTTTCCTCTTAGGTGTGGTAAGTTTTGGCTCTCTTGATTTCCAAAGGTAGGTGAAGGGAAGAAACCTTATCAGAGAATGCCAAGGACAGAAAGCACTGCACTGATGTTTGCTAACAGAGGCATTTCCCAGTGTGTCCTCAGTCATCTATCCTGGATGATTCAGACTTAGAATCACCCCATAGTCTTATTTATTTATTTTTTTTTTTGAGGAAGGTAGCTAAGATTAAAGGTAGGATTAAAGGGAGGCAGGTAGCAGGAAGGAAGGGAGACAAGGAAGAGTATTTTATTTATTTAGTTGTTCCCCTGACCCCAGGTCAGGAATATGGGTCCTTGGGATATATGTGGACTGCTTCCCAGGCACGAACTTAACCCCCGAGCCACCCGGGTTTGTGTATAGTCTTTTGTGTTGATCTTTTCCCTTGCTCAATTGAATGAGAGTTCTGAGCAACAAACCTTAGCATTTTTCCTACAATAAATTTGATTAAAAAGGTTTTTTTTTGGCCTAGTTGTAAAATAATGATGTAATTCGTATTTAAGACACTTTTATTTCAGATAATCATATTTTTCTTTCTAAATTTATAATGCTTTAGGAAAATCAAATTTACAAAACCATCATGTCAACTAAATTTCCCATACACCCCTCCTGAGCTGCCCCCGCCCCGCCAAATATTTATACTTCTTGACCAGCCCTGGTGGCTTAGTGATTAAGTCTGTGACTTCTGACAGGTATAGTCCACATACATCCCAAGGGGTTGGGGGGAACTACAAAGAGGAACAACACCTAAATAAAACAAATAAAATGTTTCTTTATCCTCTCTTTTCCTGACTGCCTGTCTACTCACCTTCATTCCTGCCTGCACCTTGAAAAAGAAAAAGACTTCTTGCTCTGAGGATTCTATTAGTACTATACAGCAATCCAAAAATGAGATATGTTTATCTTTATTCTATAGAGGTCTCCAAGAATATACTGGGCCAGGTCAGTGAGAGGGGAGGAAAGAAGAGAAGTGGGGGAGGTAGGGATGGATGTGAGAGAAGGAAGGAGGGGAGGGTGTTATGGAGTAAGTTGGTCAGATGAGTGAGGAGAAATGGAGACAAATGCAGAGAACGTGGAGTCCTGAGGATCTTGTTAAGTAGAGAACACTATCTCAGTAGACGTAAATACAGATGACCTACTCTCTGTGTCTTCATTATCTCCTCTAGGACAGAGACATGACTCAGATGTAGACCCTTTTCCTACTTAAATCTTCTGGACAAGACTTTCCCCTTTCACACAGAGAAATTTGAGTATCTCTTCAATCAACTCCATAGATTACTCAACTTCATCAATAGGAGTTAGAGGGGAGACCCTTGCATTTAGAGTAAGACCCGCACCTATACTCCCTGACAGAGTTGACTTCTGTGCTCTGCAGCATTTGACAGAATTGATAATTCCCTGTTCCTTGATTTGGGTGACCCAGGAATGAACTTGTTGTGATAGAAACAAGGATGAACAGCATAGTGAGAGCAATCTTAAAACAGTCAAGAGAGATGTGTCAAGGACATGGGTCGGCTTATAGCACACCATCCTTTCCTCCCCCCACCCCCATATGGTTAGACTCTAGTTCTTAATATCCTTCATCAGGTCTTCCTCTTATCCCTGGCCTCTCAGCATTGAAGATTCACAGGGAGAAGTGATCCTTTATTTCTGTGTCAACACGTACTCTCTTCATGATCATATCTAGTCTATTGGTTTTAAAAACCTTTCATTTCCTAATAATGCCCAGATGTTCAACCCAGCTTTCTCCTGAACTCTAGACTTACAGAGCAACTTTCCACTCAGCATCTCCCCTTAGATGTGTTATTAATAAGTATATCAAATCTAGCATGTTCCTGGTAGAAATTTTGGTCATTTTTCCTACTCTTCCCTCAATCAGCAATTCCCTCAACATTCTTCATCTCAGCTGAAGGTAACTCCAGCCTCTCCAATTCCTGATCAAATTTGTTTCTCTTACACAACCAACCTGTCCGTGAAATCTGTTGTTTCCACCTCCAGAACACTTGAAGTTATCTGACCACCTCTCACTGTCTTCTCTGCTACTCTTTTACCTGAATCACCATCACCATTCACTGTGATTAACAGAAAACCATTGTCACTAGGCTTCCTGTTTCCCACCCTTATTTCCCCCTCCCACTGTCAAAGCAGTCAGTGTTGTTCTTTTAAAACAACTCAGATCATGCAACCCTGCTAAAAATCACTCAACATTTCATGTTGAGTAAGTTAAAATCCTTATAGAATTCCATATGCTCTTATGTGATCTAGTTCCCCAAATTCCTTACTTTTAGAACACATTCCCCCTATTCTCCGTCTCAGTCTTCTCTGGTTCCTTGGCTTCTTTGCTGTTCCTTAAGACACCTGGCATGTGCTCATCTTAGGGCGATGTCAGCCCCACCCCTACCTTCTAACTTCCTCTATCCCTCTAAGTCTTTGCTTATAAGTCTTATTTTCAAGGAGATATACTTTGACTATTTTACTTTTTAAAAAGGATTTATTGAGATAACTTTGATTTACAAAATAAGTCCATATGTTTAGGTTCACTGTTTGTCAGATATATGTCAACACACTCTGCCCGAATTTACTTTTAAAATGCTATCCACTTAGCACCATTTCCTTCTGAGTATTTGATCTTTCTAATGTCCTAAGAACCTGAATGTACCATTAAACCATTCTATGCAATCAAGGACTGTTATGGTTTAATGAGAAGTTTATCAGAACTTATATGATGAAGACAGAAACTGTTTTCTCTCTACTTTTTATGTTTTTATTTCCTCTATCAGAGCTCTACTTTCAGGGAGACACCCTCACATATTTGAAAGATGACTACAATACCTGCAGCCCTTTCATTTTTCTCAGGACCAAATTCAGCAAAAAAACACCTGCCTTCATCATCCAATATTCCTAATAAATGCCTCTGATCAAGTACCCATCTCAGAAGCAACCACTATGATGAGTTTTTTCATGGAGGATAAATTTATAAATCTCTCGCATTCTGCTTCCTGCTACAGACCCTCTTCAGAAAGTTAAGGTCATATAAAGGACATTGGTTTGAATCAAAACTCCGCCACTTGTGAGTAATAAGATCCTCTGCATACTACTTGGAGCACACTAGAGCCCTGGGTACTTTAAAACCCAGTGATCGAGTTAACCATCAGCACATGAACTTGTGAAATCTGTAAATGATATCATGGACTTGTCAAAATTGTAGTGTGATTTAAGCAAAAATATCCTGAACATAGTAAAGTTCAAAAAGAGATAGTTCTTCTTTTCCTGGCCAATAATAAAGCAGATAGAAGTTAAAGGATATTGAAATCTCTCTCTTTCTTTTAAAACAGTGTTCAGAAGATCAGGGGATATATATTTTTAAGTTTTTAGTATTTTATTCCAGTAACTTTGTTTTAAAAATTAAAAGAAACTCATACGTATAGGTTCCCCATATGTGCAGTTTCCCTTTTCCTCAGATATTTGTCAACACACCCTGCCCTCTACCAAGTCACCAAGTGTTCTTCCGCATTGTCCAGTGGGCCCCCCCACCACTTGCGCCCTTTCCCGATCCCTTTACATATTGGTAACCTCAGTTCTATTGTAGGTGTCCAAGGGTTTGTTTTGTTTCATTTGTTCTTTTTTTTTTTTTGTCTATTCACACTGTACCTATGAGTGAGATCATCTGGTATCTATCATCCCTCTTTTGACTTATTTCACTTAGCATAATCACTTCTAGATCCTTTCATATTGATTCAAATAACAGGATTTCATCTCTTCTAAGGGATGGGTACTATTCCATTATGTATATGTACCACATCTTCTTTATCCATTCATGTGACAGTGGGCACTTAGGTATTTTCCAGTTCTTAGCTATTGTGAATAGGACTCCAATAAACATGGGGGTGCATAAATCTCTGCGAATGAGTGTTTTTAATCTTTTGGGTAAATATCCAGACGTGGGATGGCAGGATCATATGGGATTTCCATATTCCACTTTTTGAGGAATTTCCATACTGTTTTCCATAGGCGTTGCACCAATATGCGCTCCTACCAACAGGGTAAAATGTTCCTATTTCTACACATCCTCAGGAAAATTTGTTATTTCCAGACGTTTAGATAACAACCAGTCTCTCAAGTGTAAGGTGATATCTCATTCGCTTTTCCCTGATGGCCAGTGAGTTGGACATCTTTTCATGTGCCTGTTGGCCATCTGCAAGTCCTCTCTGGAAAATGTCTCTTCAATTCTTCTTCCCACTTTTGATTGGATTACCTGTTTTTGTTTTTGTTTTGTTATTGAGTTTTCTGAATTATTTGTATATTTTGGATATTTAGCCCTTGTTGAAATATGGAATGCAAATATCTTCTCCCAGTTACTAGGTTGCCTTCTGATTTTGGTGATTTTTCTGTCACCGTGAGGAAGCTTTTTAGTTTGATGTAGTCCCAGCTGTTTGTTTTTCTTTTTGTTTCTCTTAATGCTGGAGTTGTGTCCCCAAAAGCCTGACTAAGGCTGATGTCATGGAAAGTCTTTACTATGCTATCTTCCAAGAATTTTATGGTTTCCAATCTTATGTCCATGTTTCTAGTCCTTTTTTGTCAATGCCTTTAGAGAGTGGTCTAGCTTCATTCTTTTGCATATGGCTGTCCAGTTTACCCTACACCATTTATTGAATATACTTTCCATTCTCCATTGTATGATTTTAGCTCCTTTTTCATACATTAAGACTCTATGTGAGTGGGTCAGTTTCTGGTGATTTGTTTCTATTCCACTGCTCTGTGCCTCTGTTATTATTCCAGTACCATACTGTTTTGATCAGTATTGCTTTGTAAGCTCAATGTTTGGAAGTGTAATTCCTCCAGATTTTTTTTTTTTTTCTAACAACTGTTTGGCTATTTGGGGTCTTTTGTTATTCCATATAAATTTTAAGATTTTTTTGTTCTATTTCCTTGAAATAAGCCTGTGGGATTTTAATGGGTATTGCATTAAATCTGTATATTGCTTTAGGTAAGATGACCACTTTAATGATGTTGATTCTTCCCAACCATGAGCAGGGGCTCTTTCCATCTCTTTGTATCCTCCTCCATTTCTTTTAAGAAGGACTTGTAGATTTCATTGTACAGGTCTCTCACTTCCTTTGTTAAGTATATTCCAAGATGTTTGGTTCTTTTTACTTCTATTTTAAATGCTGTGTGGTTTCCTTGATTTTGTTTCCTTCTAGCATATTGTTTGTGTATAAATATGCAATGGATATTTGTGCATTAATTTTGTAGCCTGCCACTTTATTGTATTCGTTGATGAGTTCTAGTAATTTTTTGACAAAGTTTTTAGGGTTTTTAATATGTACAATCATGCCATCTGCAAATAATGATAGTTTTACTACCTCCTTTTCAGCTTAGATTCCTTTTATTTCTTTTTCTTGCCTTGTTGCTCTGGCTAAGACATCTAGTATGATGTGAAATAACAGTGGTGAGAATAGATAGCCTTGCCTTGTTCCTCACCTTAAAGGAAATAATTTTAATTTTTACTATTGACTATGATGTTGTCTTTGGGTTTATTGTTTATGATCTTTTACCATATTAAAGTATGTACCTTTTATCTGTTTTTATGGAGCATTTTTTAAAAATCAGGAATGGGTGTTACATCTTGTCAGAAGCTTTCTCTGCTTCTATTGATCTGATCATGTGGTTATTCTTCTTGATTTGTTGACATGATGTATTATATTAATAGATATATGTTGAACCGTCCTTGCATCCTAGGATAATTCCCACTTGTTGGGATTTTGTCATGTTGAATGATACTTTTGATCCATTGTTGGATTCAATTTGCTAATATTTTGCTGAGATTTTTTGCATCTATGTTCATAATAGATATTGGTCTATAATTTTCTTTCCTGGTGACGTCTCTATTAAGTTTTGCTGTCAGTGTGATGTTAGACTCAGAGAAAATGTTTGAAAGTGTTGCCTCTTCAATATTTTGGAAGTTTGAGAAGAATAGGTATTAAATCTTCTCTGAGGATGTGGTAAAACTCATTAGAAAAGTCATCTGGTTCTGAGATTTTATTTTTAGGAAGACTATTGATTACCTTTTCAATTTCCATGCTTGTGATTGTTCTGTTCAGGTTTTCTAATTCTTCCAGGTTCAGTCTTTGCATACTGTATTGTTCTAAAAATCTATCCATGTCCTCAAAGTTGTCCACTTTACAGGTATAAAGCTGTTATAATGTTTTGTATTTCTGTGGTATCTGTTGTAACCTCTCTCCTTTCATTTTTGATTATAGTTATGAGACTTTTTACTCTTATTTTCTCTATGAGTCTAGCCAATGTTTTGTGAATTTTATTTTCTCAAAGAACCAACTTTTGGTTTCATTGATCATGTGGATTGTCTTTTTTGTTTTTTATTTTGCTTGTTTCAGCTCAAATTTTTTATTTCCTTTCTGCTGATTTTTAACTTTAATTGCTGTTCTTTATTTAGTTGCTTTAAATGTAGGGTTAGATTATTTATTTTTGGTTTTTCTTGTTTCTTGAGGTGGGTCTGGATTGCAATGAACTTCCCTCACAGTACTGCTTTTGTTGAATTCCATAGATTCTGATGTCTTCATTCATATTGTCTCTAAATATTTTTTAAGTTCTTCTTTGATTTCCTCTTATATGCAAAAATTCATTCAATACAATATTGTTTAGTCTCCACTTAATGTGGGATCTTGTAGCTTCTTTTTTTGTGGTTGATTTCCAGTTTTAAGCCATTGAAGTCACAGAAGATGCTGAGTATGATTCAGTCCTTGCGCATTTGTTGAGACATGTTTTGTGTCCCAACATCTGATCTGTCCTTGAGAATGTCCCATGCACACTTGAGAAGAAAGTGAAATCTGTAGTCATTGGATGTAGTGTCTGGTATATGTCTATTAGAACTAACTATTACAAGTGGTTGTTTAAAGCTGCCATTTCCTGTTTAATTTTCTGCCAGGTTTATCTGTTCATTGTTGTAAGTGTAGTGTTGAAGTTGCCTACTATTGTTTTGTTGCGTTCGATGTCTCCTGTTAGTTCTAATAATATGTGCTTAATATATTTTGATACTCCATCATTTCATCCAAAATGTTAATATGCATTATGTCTTCTTGTGGGTTGACACTTTAATCATTACTTAATATTTGTCTCTGTTTTTTTTGTTATGGTTTTCAGTTGGAAGTCCGTTTTTTCTGATATAAGTATGACCATTTTTGCTTATTTGTTGGTTGCCATTCAACTGTAGGATTGTCTTCCAAACATTGACTTTGAACCTTTGTTTATCTTTTGAAAGAAGTTTGTTTTCCTGAATGCAGCAGAAGTTTGTGTTACGCTTTTTAATCCATTCAGCCATTTTGAGTCATTTAATTGATGAGTTCAATCCATTAATGTTTAGGGTGATTATTGATATGTAACTTGTTGGGCTCAACTCCTGCTGTCAGGGCTGAAGGAAGGGGCTGCAAAAGATTGAGAAACAGAAAGAAAGAAAGAAAGAAAAAAGACCAAAATAGAAAGAAAGTAGGGTCAGGGGATGAACTATTGGGGATCTGTCACCTGAAATAGCCACCCCAGTCACTGACTCCTCCTGTATTCATTGTCATTACACAAGGAAGTCACAGAAAAAATACAAGAAGTAAATCAGCCATTCTAACAATCATTGTTTACAAAGTGATTTTACATTTAAAAGGTTTAAGTTAACTATCTAGCTTTTTCCTAAACCTCAGCAGGGAACAACTGCCCCCCACCCCCCCAAGATTTTCCTTGGAGGGGTGGGTACCTAGCATTCTCAGCACCTGAGTTATTGTCATCCCCCGCCCCATCTCCTCCAGGCATTGCTTATCTAAACTAAGCTTCCTCTTTATTGATCCCAGCAGTAAATGTTTATTGCCATTTTGTAATTTGCCTTCTAGTTTTCATTACAGATAGTGCCTTTGTTCGTCTCTTTCACTTTTTAGGTGGATTTGGTGTAGCTATCTTGTGACTGGTTTCTTTTTTTGTTTTGTTTTGTTTTTTTTTCCTGAAGATGTGTTTGAAGGTATCCCTGAAGTACCATTAAGAATTCTATTATTATTTCTATTTTTTGAAAGCAGATTAATCTTGCACTCTTTGTAGCCATCCACATTTTTATTCTCTTCTCCTCCTCTCCACTTTCTGTATTTTGCTATCTTACTGTTTTTAAGTGGGATTTCTTTGCACTTTATAGTGCTTCCGTAGTATTTGCTGTAGAATTGGCTTTGTGGTGATGAATTCTTTTAACTTTTGCTAATCTGAAAAGCTATTTTATCATTCCTTCATTTCTAAATTGCAATCTCACGTGGGTAGAGTATTCTAGGTTGAAAATCCTTGTCTTTTAGCATTTTGAATCTATCATGTCATTCTCTTCTGGTCTGTAGAGTTTCAACTGAGATATCCAGTGATAATCTTATGGGGATTCCTTTGTATGTGACACAGTTTTTCTCTAGTTGCTTTTAAGATTCTCTCTTTATCTTGTGTTTTTTACATTTAATGACAATGTGTCTAGGTGTGGGTCTTTTTGGGTTTCTTTTGTTTTGAATTCTTTGCGCTTCCTGGTTTGGGAGACTTGCTTTATTCCTCAGGTTAGAGAAATTCTCAGCTATTATTTCTTCAAGCATATTTTTTGCCCCTTTTTCTTTCTCATCTCTTTCTGGGACCCCCTATGATGGGATGTTGTTCCTTTTGATGTTTTCCCTTTGGTCTCAAATGCTGTCTTTATTTCTTTACATTCTTTTTTCTCTTTGCTAGTTTGCATTCATCTGTGCTATTTTCTAGTTCACTGATTCTGTCAGTCTTCATCCATCCTACTCTGGAGTCTCTCTGTTGAGTTCTTCAGTTCAGCTATTGTGTTCTTCATTGCTTTGACATCGTGCGTCATTTCTTCTCTCTTTTTAGTTGTTCTCTTTTTCTTCCTCTATTGTTTTCTTGACTTCTATGAGTATGTTTATCACTATTGCTCTAAATTCATCCTCAGGTAGTTTCCATATATCTGTTATATTCATATTTTTCCCCTGGGGTTTTAATTGTATCTATTGTTTCACATCTATTTCTGTTTTTTTTCACTCTGTTAGGCATTCTATTTGTATTTTTGTGGGTTAGGTTTCCCTGTCAAGACAAGTGTCTGGTTATGGTGGCTTCCTATGTAATTTTCCCTCAGGAGCTTCTTTTCAGTCCGCCAGGGCTCTGGCCTTCCTTCTGTCCTGCACAAGACCCTCTTACCAGGGTCTTCTCCCCAGCGATGCTGTGTAGGGTATTGCCCCAAATAAGCCTGAATCTTGAACACTGGAAATTCTGGGCCATGTGCCTTCTCCACTGGTTGAATTTGTTCTTAGGTGGACCCTGCATAAGGCCTGAAAATTCAGCCTATGGGATTGGATTTGTGTGAAGCATGGGAAGCCTTCCCCCAGCATACAAGGTCTGAAAGGTAACAACCACCTTGTCATTGACTCATAATCAGCAGCTTGTGGTTCAGCATCTATCCACAGGGTGGCGCTTGTAGGTAGCATTGAAGGTGCCTCCCTTGTGGGAGACACTCTTCTTCCTTTATGCCTGGGGGTGGGAATTCTGGTGGGTGAGTCCTGTGGCTCTGGAGCAATATGGTGGGAGTGGGTATGGTGGGGGATTCCCCTAGCCTTTTGGTTATAGTGGTACCCTGTGTAATTTTCCTTGAGGGACTCCTTTTCAGTCCACCAGAGCACCAGCTTTCCTTCCACCCTGCCCAAGACCCTCTATCAAGTCCTTCTCTGCTATCAGAGCAACTTTCTGGGAAGTCTGTTCTTCCTGAGGCTCCATCCCCTCTGCCATAGTCCTTTTTTTTTTTTTTTTAGTCTCCAGAGGCTGATAATCCCAAATCCTTGGTGTAGCTTTGAGCCAGGATATTTTCACCTACCCTTTCAGGTGGTGAATTCTGTTGCTGTCTCTATAACTTCTGTACCTGCTTTGATTCCTCAGCATTTGTGCCTGAAAAATACATGATTCCTAGTTGTTCTGTGAGGAGGAGATGGAACTCGCTTCTACCAGGATGCCATTTTGACTAATCTGTCAATATATTGACATCTTGATGTTAGATATTAGTTATTCTACTAAAACACAGTTTCTTGCCAGAGAGTAATCATTTTTTGCCCTGTTGGCTAGTTAACGAAAAGGTTTTTGAGGTCTATCTAGACAAGAGCTGTAAAATGTACTTATATTACAACTTGTTGATTGTGTGTGCACCTCACACCATCTTCACTAGCAGTTTCCCCAAACTAACTGATTTTGGAGTTCTGGAAAGGCATATTACCAATTTCGTCCTTTGCCTCACTGAAATGCAGATCCAAGTCTCAGGTGGCTTCACCTACAATGAGAGCACAGTTTTAATTGTTGAGACAAAAACAATGCAATCATCACATAAAAGTGATTGACTTCTTTTTTTTTTTTTTTGGCCTAACTTTACTAACGTCAATAAGAAAAATCAGACTTAGATGAATTAATAATTCTCAGATGGAAACCCAATTTGAAACTAAATACTTATACCTTACTTGGAGATATATAAATCTACACGCACAAAATTACACTTGTGCTCAAGTACACAAATAATGTTTCATTAGGAATTGAAAGACAGAGGACGATAGAGCTAAAAGAGATCTTGAGTCTATAACCTTCACTTTTAAGAAGTAGAAGGATTTATAGTGAGCTAGCTAGACATGAGTGTTGGGTGAGGGGCCCTAATGGGCAAAGACTGTTTTATTAAGAAATACCTGCTGAATCTGAGCACTGAGTCAGTTATACCCTCTCAAGGCCAGAGACATCTTGCAAGCTGTTGGACTTTCCCAAGCACTGAATCAGTTAGATATGAGATGGGATACCAAGGATGGGGAATATCTCTTGATTACAATGATGCAAGAGCCCCAAACAATCAAAACTCTAAGAGTCAGACACAGTGGTTAGATATCCATCTCAAGTTGATCTGGTAAGAACTAGATGGAGACTCATGCGCAAGGAAGCAAAACCCTGTCCTTAGATGAACTTCCCCATTATAATGTTAGTATAATAAAATCAACATTGCAGTTTTGCCCTTCTCCCACCATGAGTTTAGGTAGTTATGATAAGGAGCATGCACAGTGGGAGTCTGGTTATATAATGCCCCATCTCAATCAACATGAAAGACAGGTGCAGAATTCACTCCAGGGGAAGGCTTAAGGGAGGACAAGCAGGAAATGTAAACCCAGGAAGGCATACATGGGCTGCTGAATCCACTAAGGCAACTCTTCGCCCCTATGAAGATGTACCATCTCTTTAATACAGCCCTGGCTGAACCACTTGGGGCAGCCCATCCTCTCTGAGGACATACTCTTTAATAAACCTGAACATGATTTGCTTGCAAGAAATCTTTTGCAATAAAACTTCTTTCACATATCTGTGCTTCACTTGAATTCTTTCCTGCAGGGACACAAGAACTGGAGGTGAGGTATGGAAATCCAATGCAAAGTATAAAGAATTAGGAGAATAAAACAATCCCCATTACATCTTATCTTATCAACCCAATAACAGGATGAGGTGATTTAGCAAGTTTCAATAGGAAACTTGTAACAGGCATCAAATTGCAGATTCTTTCTTCATATTTGCCATGATATCACAGCCACTCCCTGTGATGCTGAGAAACATTCTAGATGTGAAAAGTAAACATGAAATCAGTCCTCCCTAGGCAAACTGCTTAAGATCAATGACAGATCTAAGAGTGTTCCACATGGCCTCATCCTAAAGTCAGGGAAAAAAATCATCTACCATGTCATTTCTCCAGCTTTAGAGGGTGGCGTGAGGCAATAGAAGTTCCATTTTTGTTCAGAATAACCACTTCTGTGGGGGACATATCTGTTTCTTTTCTTTTTGTTTTTAAAGAAAAGGTGCAGCAAGAATGAAGATGAGTTAGGAAGGCAGGCAGAAAGAGAGAGGAGGAAGAAGTATTTAATTTAATTTTAATTTAATTATTTATATAGACTACTCCCCCAGACCTGGGACACAAACCCAGGTCCTTGGGATATGTGTGGACTGCACTCTTCTGATGACTCCTGACCAAACCCCTACCCCATCAGAGCATGCCACATATCTGTTTCTGTGGATGTCATCTGCTCTCCCAATGCCCTTCCATGGGACTGCCATATATTCAGTAAAGGAGTAAGAATATTAGACTCACAGACAGGAACCTGACACCCAGTTGTTCTCAGAAGCCCTGAGCACCAAGAATTGGGAAGTTTTCTTGAGGACATACCCTGTACGTGAAAAGTTGGGAATTTTTATTCTGAGGCAGAGAAATATGTGGGGGAAATACAAACTTTATTCCCTTAGACTGAAATGCTCACACTTTCTTTTTAACAGCAATTAAAACAGGTATAGCAATTTAAGGAAGTGGAAATATTTTCTAAGATGCAAGGCATGTGGATTTCTCATTTCCCTCCTGAGCTAGTCCATTGTAGAAAAGAGCTGGCAGGGACACCTGTCCCACTCAGGTGGCTGGTAGAAGCAAACACACGAGAGATGAAAGTTGTTAGGTTAACTGGTCCACTCAGGTAAGGAACAAGAATCATGTTTGGTTTGGGAAATAACCTTGTGTAAGAAGCCCATCAAGGGGTGAAGGGGTGATAGGCACCTCCTTTATTGACTACACACCCTTCTCTATTCACCTCTACCCACAGAAAAGAAGGGGTACAATGTGAAAAGAGGATGTGAGAACAGTAGTCAGAATACAAGAAGAATAAACGTTGATTAGGTGCAGGAGGGGAGAATTTGTCACATTAGATATTTGGGCTAAGAGTGCTTATAAATAAGTATCACCGGGGAAAGGCACCATGATTTACACTCTGAATCCACTTTTCCTTAATCTGCTTTCACAGGGAACAAGAATATGCGGGGAACCCTCCTTTTCTCTCCTCTTCTCCTGGAGCAAGCTGTCTTCACTCCAGCCCTGTCCTTTGCAACAGATATAGAGACAACCCCAGGTGTGGTATCTGGCAGACACCCCGACACCATCAAGTCTATGATGTGATGACGAGGCAATGGGGGCTGATCCATAGAGGGAAATACAAGCCGATCAGCACCTTCCTGCTGAGGATTTAGCCAGAAAGCAGATTTCTGCAGTACGCTGGCACCTGTGACTGCTCCATGCACGTCCGCCCTAACTGTACCCAAGATATCAGTGGGACTTTGCCAGTCTGACCCCTTCCTCCTGGTGTAACAAGGACTTCATCAGGCTCGCTCATGTGGGCTGTGACGAGGGAACACCTGTATACTGGAATAGCTAAGCTCCTCCCAGACCTGACAAGGGAAACGGAGTGACTCCATCCCTAGACCTCCAACCCTGTGAAGCCTTGCCAGAGACTTCTCTGTAAACGCGTCTTCCCTTGCGTATGTATGTCATTGTTTCCAGTCAAACAGTGTGCTCTTGATCTCTTTCACAGCCTCTTTCTCCAACCCTAATTCCACACCTCACCCCACATGCTGATAACATGTCAGGTTTGGGGGTGCAGGACAAGATGGGGGTGGTTGCCTTAGGGGAAGGGAACCGGCTTTATAAGCATCTGCTCGGGAAAAGCCTTCCTCCCACCAAGCGGCAACATAAGCCCGGGCAGGCAGGGCTGATGTGCCCGCTAGCTGCTCTGATAAGATCTGAGATGGTTAGATCTGGGGACCCCCAGTGTCTGGCTGTAGGCCCCTTCAGCCCGACCTTCTCCTCAACGGACCCCTGAGAAGACACTGGGCGGGGAAACTGTTTCTTTACAGAAACAAATCCTTGCGGGCGGTGCCCAGCCCTGAAAGAAGCCGCCACCGGGTGGCGAGGTGGGGAAGGGGCAACTCCACACCTCTAGGTTCCTTGGGCTTCTCTGCGGGTGCGCGAATCCCCGGAATCGGCCTGCAGGGGTCGCTGCGCCTCCAGCATCCCGCGCGCGGCGCGGAGAGCAGCCTTACTTGGTTCCCTGACGTGGTCTGGAGGTTTCTGGAGAATAGCAGGTGAATAAACAGAAAATTCAGCCAACATAAATACAGTTGAACTTTCAAAGAATAGATTTCTGAGCTTACCGCCACTTTCATCCTCTTTGGTACTTAACTGACTACTTTCAAATTTACACTCTTCACAGCAAGGATAAAGGAAAGGAAGCAAGATTCGTGCAGAACAGCTTGGCTTTCTTGCTTGGAATCCATTCTATATACAATGCCCTTCTGAAGCAAGTTTTTCAGATTTTCTGCTCATAAGAGGAAGCAGCCCTAGATGACCTCTATTCAGAATCCACAAAAATTGTAACAAGGTTTTGAATCACAGGAGTGCAGCCATCCATGGGCTGACTGGCCAGGTGCCCATGAAGGAAACTGGTGTGGGGATTTTACCTTCCTGGAATAATGATGAAAGAACTGGTTACACTTACTTTTATCTTCCCCCCTGATGCCAGGAGCTGTAGCTATTTTACTGAACGTTGGCATCTAACCCAATGCTTGTTATAAAAGTGCTTTTAACATATCTTTAATGCATCATTGTGGTGGATCCAGTTGTTGTTATTTATTTCTTGTAGACTCCTTTTTCAGGATAGGAAAGTTCCTGTCCCCTCAACTCTTGGTTCCCACTCTTGAATGGATTGTGAGTTTTACTTAATCATTTTTCTGCATCTAGGGATAACGTCACATAGTATTTCTCTCCTAATCAGTTAAGAGGGTGAATGATATGAATTGATTTTAGAATATTAAGCCAACTTTGGAATAAATGCATATTTGTTATGCTATATTGTCATTTTAATGTATGATTGAATTTACTTTGCTAATACTTAGGTAAGGATTTTCTTTTCTTTGCATTTATGTTTGTGAATAAAATTGGTCTGTAACTTCGTTTTAATGGGATCTTGTCTGATTTTGGTATCCAGGTCTTATGATTGCTTTCAGAAATGAGTTGAGGAATATTCATTCTTTTCTATATTCTATAATTGGAATTATATGTTATTATCAACAAAACTCATCTTAAGGCTCATCTAATGTTTCCTTTGTGACTATCTTTAACTTGTATTTCAATTTCCTTAATGATTATAGAGATGCTGAATTTTCTATTTCTTCTCGAGATACCTTTGGTATGTTATATATTTTTTCTAGGAATTTATCCATTTATCCTAAAGTTTTAAAATATACTGGCACAAAGTTGTTCATAATTTAGTATTTGCATCTATTTTGTAGCTATTTCTAGCCTATTTATTTATATATTCTTCTTGATAAAACTTATGAGATATTCCTTTTTTACTAAACTTATTAGACAAAGACTTTTTAAGACATAAAAGTTAAAAGAACTATCTGAATCAAATCCATCGGGCAGAAGAAAAATGATAAAAAATAGAAATAGGAATTAAGGACATCGGAAACTGCAACTACATGGGAGTGTGAGTAGTTGCTGAGAGTAAGGCATGCAATAACTTGGAAGTTTTGTGTTATAATTTTTAAATCCTGGGTTTTGCTCTCCACAACTAAGTATGTTTATTTTCTAAAGCAGGAGCTTTGATAACGTAGCTTTATTTACCCTTCTAATAAAAGTCAAACATAGTAAAATTATCCCGAAATTAATAAAAATCTTGGCTTAATTTTTTAAAAAGGTTCAGGCAGCAATGAAGGTGAGTAGACAGGCAGGCAGGAAGAGAAAGGAAGAGGTATTTAATTTAATTTAGTTGTTCATCTTGGTCCTCTGAGTCTTGAACCCAGGGAACTTATGATGTATACAGACTACGCCCAGTGAACTAAACTGCTAGGCCACCAGGGCATGCTGGTTTAAAGTTTTTTGACTATCTTAAATTTATTTTCCTTCTCAGTTACATTTCTTTATTTCTTATTCATTAATTTGTCATTTCATAAACATGTCTTGGTATTGATAATTTTATGTTAATATTCTTAGTTAGGTGGTGTTCACTTTGAACTTGTACTTAAAATTTTTTTAAACAAAATTCAGTTATTTTATTGAATTAGTGGTTGGGGTGAAAAGACAAAATGTAAGCAACTAAGTAAAGATGCTTCTCTTTCCTTCCTTCCTCCTTCCCTCCTTTTCTTTATCCCTCCCTTCTTTCATTCCATCCTTAAAAGCTATGGAATTCCTCCTCTTCTTTCTTTCTTTTCTTAAAAAAAAATAGGAAAAGAACAATGCTGGAATAGTAATTCCATTTTATTTTATGCCCACTTTGACAAAAGTCTTAGAAGAATGAAATTGTACATAGGTCAAGTCAAACAACAAACAATGATAAGTCTGGGGGTAACTGCTGCTTTGGTTTTGAACTTTCAGGTTTTCGTCTATAAAATACCAACCATTATTTGTGATCCAGACATCCTTCAGTTGGTTGATGAGTAAGGACCATGGATTAGAAAGCTGTGTGCTTTTGTTTT
The DNA here is from genome assembly GCA_004363575.1 of Solenodon paradoxus. Classification (NCBI taxonomy): domain Eukaryota; kingdom Metazoa; phylum Chordata; class Mammalia; order Eulipotyphla; family Solenodontidae; genus Solenodon; species Solenodon paradoxus. Next base: position 356,720 of record RJWH01001420.1, on the reverse strand, counting down.
TCCAGCAGTGATGGATGTTGTTAACACTAAACAGACACAAAGAGCAAGACCTACAAGGAGGACAAGCCTGTACAGGTACTTGACGCAGTTCTTGAGGAGAGGTCACAACCACTCAAGGCAAAAGTTCAAACACAGGTCCCAGCTCTCAGACTGTTGCCCTCGGTAGGAAAATAAGTGAAAAGCTCACAATAAGAGAAAGAAGACGTGATGACACCTGCGTAGGATGCAAAACTATGTAGGCAACGCAGATGGCACTCTAGCAGAATGTTTGTGGGAACAGGAAAGCAGTCTTTTCATGTTGTTCAGCTGTAAAAGCAAAAGATGAAAATAACACATATGATGTCATGCATTTTAGTTTTAAATATAACCAGAAAAAAAAAACACTGGTTGGAAATTTGTAAATATGAAGAGTGTTTGTCTTTGGTTGATGGGATTCTAGTTGACTAGTTTTTTGTTTTGCCTTGGACTTGTGATTATGTCAGATTTCCTAACATTGCTGTATTGAATATGTTACTCTTCTAATTAGAAAAAAAAGTTATTTATTTTTGTTTTAATTATTTCACATTGCTAGATGGTTTTTAGGAATTAAATTGTTAAAAACATTGACTTTTTTTTTCAAGGAAAGGTGCAGGCAGGAATAAAAGTGATTAGAGGCAGGCAGCCAGGGAGAGAGAGGAGGAAGAAGCACTTTATTTTTCTTTAGTTGTTCACATCAGTTGTACTACACTGCTAGCTCACCAGAGCACCCCCTAAGATGCTGTCTTTTTAAATCAGATATTCTGAGATCCTTTTCAGCCCAATAATACCCTCTTCTTGTTGCAGCAAGGACTGCATACTTGCTTAGAATTTTGGACTCCTCCAAGTAGGTGATACAGATGAAGAAACATTTGAGATCCTAGGCTTTGCTCAAAGAATAAGAATTCCACTTCTTTCTCTTCAAGAAAAATGCTTCATTGCTAGATAAGTGCACTTCTTTTTATTGTTTTCCTGCTTGGGAACATATACCAAGCAGAGAATCTCTGCTTTTGATACATTTTTCTCTAAGAAGACGCATCATTCATTTCTCCTTAGATATCCAGCCATTCTTTCCTTCCTTAGATTATGATTTACTGAAGTAAAGTTGATTTACAAAATAATGTAAGTCATATGTTCAGGTTCACCACTTGTCAAATATAAGATAGCACGTCATACCCACTACCAAATTATCAAAAGTCTCCCACCATCCACCCATCCTTTGTTAAGAAGGCAGTGCTTGGTGCTAGGAAGACAGCCTGAGCTGTGATTGTGTAAGACAGTTATAGGTACCATTGTAAGAATCATTTAAAGTCCCAGTACTTTTATGTGTGACCTCAGGTAAGGTATTTGGCCTTCTGAGCCACCCTAGAGCAATGCAGAGCCTGAAATGCTACAGAGGGGAACTTGGAGACTAAATCTTTCAAACACCAGAAAAGACAAGGAAATCTGTTCAACTTCCACTGAAAGCAAATGAAAGAAAATTGTCCAAGTGACGTTGCCTAACAAATTTCATGACACTGTAGTAAAGAAAGCCCTGTAAACAAGTATCATATTGTTTGAAGGAGTTAACACTAAAGCTGTGAAAAAGTAACCATGATATCCTTTAGGCAGCAACACCAAACTTCTTGTCAAATCTGATATATTTTTATCCTTTGATGATATATAAATATGAACTTCCTTTTATAGAGTATTATGGGACCTGGAGAGGTAACTATAGAGTATGCTCATTATTCTATGGAAAATACTCTGAAGTCTGGCATGTTCAGATGCTCAACTTCAATTTATTTGAGTGATCATCAGGAGAAAGTTCCATGCATATTCATTCATGTATCCCCAGCACCCAGACCTGTGTTTAACACAGGATGTGCTTCCATGTTTATTTATTGAAATGAATTTCTTCATCTCCCCATCTAGCTGGAGAACTGGTGTTACCTTTTTGTAGGACCAGGTTTATAATACCACAAACCAAGCACACACACACATACACACACACACACACACACACACACACCCTGAATTGTGTGCCTGTTGAAAAAGCAAGTTAGTTGATTATTCTGACCTAAAGCACTGGACATCTGAATTAAGTAAATTCATGATGATGGGCAAACTAGAAAGGGATTTAAATAGTTTGTAAGTCTATGATGATGGGGAAAATAGCTATTTAGTCTGAATCATGAAAAGTAAGCAAAGACTTTTAAATCATACTTATTATATTTATGCCATTTCCATATTGTTTTGATTACTGTAGCTTTATAATATATTTTGAAACTTGGAGGTATGATGCCTCATGCTTTCTTCTTGATCAAAAATTGCTTTAGACATTTGGGTTATTTTATGCTTTCATATAAATTTTAAGGTTGTTTTTGTTTTTCTGTAAAAAATGTCTTTGGGACTTTGATAAGAATTTGATTGAATCTTTAGGTCACTTTGTGTTGTATGGGCATTTAAATAGTATTAATGTTGATTCTTTCATGAGCACAGGGAATATGTCTTTCCATGTATTTGTGTTTGCTTTAATTTCTTTAATTAGTGTTTTATAGTTCTCAGTGTACAAATCTTTCACTTTCATTCTTAAATATTTTATCATTAGTGTTATTATAAATAGAAGTGTTTTCTTAGTTCCTTTTTCAGATAGTTTGTTGTTGGTGTACAGAGTTGCAAATGATTTTTTTATATTCACTTTGCATCCTGAAACTTTACTGAATTTGTTCTTATTGGTTGTGTTAGGTTGGTTTTATTTTTGGTGTAAAGTCTTTAGGGTTTTTACATATAAGATCATGTCTTCTACAAACAGAGATACTTCTTCCTTTACATATATCTGATAAGGGATTAAATTCCAAAATATATAAGAAGCTCTTACAACTTAATAGCAACAGACAATCCAATGTAAAAATGGGTAAAAGACTTGAACAAACATTTCTTCAAAGAAGGCATACGAATAGCTAACAGGTGCATGAAAAGGTGCTCAACACCTAATCATTTGGATCTGGAAAATGGAAATCAGAACTGCAATGAGATATCATCTCACATATGTTAGAATTACTATTATCAAAAAGACAAGAGATAACACATGCTGGTGAGGGGGAGCACCCTGGTGTCTCAGTTGCTAAGCCAGTGACTGTGGTGTGGAACAAGCAAAGCAAGGATGTGAGTTTGAGACTGCTACTGGTATGGTGGGGACAGAGGCGGAGTGGGTGGTGGTGATGCTGGAGGACAACCAACATAAAAAAAAACATAAATAAAAATGCTTCTTCCTCCTCTTCCTTAAAGTGCTTCTTCCTCTCCCTTCCTTCCTTCCTTCCTCCCTCTCTTAAAAACAAACAAAATCCCAAAACCCATAACCAAAGACAAGTGCTGGTGAGGCAGTAGAGTAATTGGAACACTTGTACCCTGCTGATGGGGATGTAAATGGTGCAGTCACTATGAAAAACAGTATGGAGCTTCCCCAAAAGTTAGAAATAGAACTACTACATGATTCAGCAGTCCCATTTCTGGATATATCCCAGAGCATTGAAGTCAAGCTCTTAAAGAGATATCTGCACTTCCATGTTCATTGCAGAATTATTTATAATATCCCAAAATCAACCCAAATGTCAAAGAAAATGTGGTATAGACATACAATGGAATATTATTCCATCTTAAAATAAGAAATTCTACCTTTTGCAACACCTTGGATGGACCTCTAAGACATTATGCTTAGTGAAATAAGTCAGTCACAGAACAAATACTACATAATTCCTCTTGTATGAAGTATCTAAAAGAGCAAAAGAAGGAATGGTGGATGGGGGAAAGGGAATATGGGAATTATTCAATGGGTATAAAATTAGTTATACAAGATGACAAAGCCCAGATATGGACAAAATGTCTGTAGTTAACAAAGTATTGTGCACTTAAAATCTTAAGACAGTAAATCTCATGTTGTGTTTTATCACAAAACAACAACAAAAAGCATGAGGAAACTTTTAGAAGCAGTGAGGGATATGTTTATTACCTTGATTTTGGTGATGCTAACATGAGTGTTTACATATGTTCAAATTCACTGACTTATGTGCAGTTTTTTTGTATATTAACAACATCACAACAAAAGTGGGAAAAATAATACTAATTATTAGATTTATAATTCTGATTATGAAATATAATATAATTAATAAGAATAAATCTTTAAGACAGGTCAGATAGTATCTGGAACATGGCAGTTAGGTCAAGAGACCTTCATTATAGACAAAAGAAGAGATGAACTGAGCATGAAATAGGAATGTTTGAATAGACCCCAGAAGTTTGTAGAGATTATTTTTCCTCTAGACAATTTCTGAAAAGGTAAAACCCACCCCTCTCATTGCTCTTTTGATTTTTTATGCACCTGCGATGGAAAGGTGGGCAATGTTACTAACTACCTCTCATCTTCTCTGAGTCATAGTATCCCATTGTAGAAAACAAAAAAAGATACACTCAGAAGTATATTTGGTGTCAAGTAAAATGATGATTTGTAAAATTATAACCTATACTTAATTTCAAGCCTTTGTGGGTAAATGTGAGAGTTATCTATAGGGGAAGAATGAGAAGAATCATATTGTGTTAGCATCAAGTCTCCAAATGGAGACAAATAAAGGAGGTGCCTGTTTTCTAATGGAAATCCTGGCACGAAGATTTTGGCTAGGAAAAGACTGATGTGAATCAGTGTTGAGGGAGGAATTTACCTGGTAGGGATGGACAGTGATTCACTTGGCCAGACCAGGTCACAGACATGTGCTGGTGCTGGAGAAGACTTCCTGCTGAAAGAAGAAAACAAATCAGAGATCCAGAAGTGATGAGGAGAATGCAGAGCGGAGCCTCTAGCAGGCCTGAGTTGAGATGTAGTCTGTGGTTGTGGAGATGGCAAAACAAAAACCAAAAAAACATAACCAATCACATTGGAATGTGTATCCTTGGTGAGAACATTTTATGCATTGAGACTCGATCTTGTCTCAAAAAAGAAAATACAGTAGTAGAGAGGAGAGCATCCCTCGGTCATTTTATAATGAGATCGACACTCTGCCCCTCAGGTGGAAATGGCCAACGCTTTGATGACTTGAGTGACATGCAGCGCTGCTATTCCAGCTGGACCTGCTCCTGGCTCCTTCCTCTACCGAGAGTGCCCCCATGTTCAGTAACAGCGGCTTCTGTTTGAGGACAGGGGATTTTCATGGAAGTCGGTCAGGACTCTCTTTGCCTGTGGTCAGCCTTTCTGGGCTCACCTACGCTGTCTTCTATGAGCCATTATTTCTCCTCCCCAACTCTGCTCTTTGAAGTTTCCAACCTCAGTATCCCCACAATTTCCAAGAGACTATTTATAGTCACATAATTCAGGTTTCTAAAAAGATAAGCTTGACTTCTAATATTTCCTGCTCTCCATTTGCAGACTCCTTGAACAAAGGAAATACAAAGAGTCAGGCACCGCACTTGGGATGAGGGACATAAGAAAATGTTAGGAGACAAAAAGAATTAATATCTCAGGAAAATATCCTGATTCACAGGATTTTTTTTTATTTTAATTTTTTCAAAATTATATATTTACATGCTTTCTTAAAATTTACATGCATTTCAAAACAGGTAAAATTGAACAATAAGATGGATATACGGATATTCATTATATTATCACTATACATATATGTTTACATATTATATACTATATATGCTTTATTATTAAACATTGATATATTATTTTTTATTATAGCAATTATTCTATACATTAAAATAATTTCCTATGTATAGGTTCCCCATTTCTTAGATATATTTCAACACACCCTGCCCTCTACCAAATCACCAAGTGTTTTTCCCTATTGTCCAATGGGCTCCACCACCATTTGTCCCTGCCTGCCCGATTCCCTTTTGGTAACCTCAGTTCTGTTACAAATGTATCAGGGTTGATTATGTTTCATCTGTTCCTTTGTTTTGTCTATTCACATTCCACCTATGAGTGAGGTCATCTGGTATCTTTTTAGGATACAGAATTCTTTTTAGCATATTGAATTCACATCTTAATCTGTGGGCATTTCACACCACACTCACCACCAGAGTTCTGGTTTCCTTTACCGCTCCTTATTTTTTTGGTTTGATTTTTTTAGGCCAAGAAGAAGAGCATAATTCATCACATTAAATACTTATTTTAAAATAAACTCAGGAAAGTACAATGTACTGGATATTTCTAAAACAAACTTTAAAATGAATACAGTAGGATATATAAAAATTCATAATATAAGCTTGAGTTACAATTCCTTAACTTAGGAAAGTTAAAAATTGAAATTATCAAAAAGGTAACTAAAAAGGAAAAAATCAGTGTGAGGAAAGTAAAATTAAAAATTTCGAATAGCATTATCTTTCCAAACAAAACAATATCAATAACAATAAAGCTAAACAGGATAAAATATTAAGCACATAGGATTTGGGCATAAAAGATAAATTTGAACCTTGGCCCTGACGCTTGTACACTATATAAACTTAGGCACATTTCTTAGCTTCGGTTTTCTCATCTATAAAACGGGATAATAAAATCTATATCATAGGCTTGTCTTAAATGAGATAATATATATGAAGTTCTTGAATAGGCCCCACAGAACAATCACAAGCAAAGAAATTGAAAAGGCAATCAAAAGTCTCCCGAAAAAATAAAAACCCAGGACCAGATGGCTTTTCCAATGAACTTCATCAGACCTTCAGAGAAGAATCAACACCTATTCTATTCAAAATGTTCCAAAACATTGAAGAATAGGAAATATTCCCACTCTCCATGAGGTTAACATCACCGTGATACCAAAAACTGACAAAGACATCACCAAGAAAGAAAGAATTACAGACCAATATATCTAATGAATGGAGATGAATAGGTCTATTAGACCTGTTTTTAAGTGGGGTTTTATTACACTTACTATAGCACCTTTTAGTATTTTTTGTAGAACTGGTTTTGTGGTGATAAATTCCTTTAACTTTTGCTTCTTGGAAAAGCTTTTTATCATTCCTTCAGTTCTGAATGATAATCTCACAGGGTTGAAAATCTTTTTCTTTCAACCTTTTGAATATACCATGCCATTCCCTCCTGACCTGTAGAGTTTCAGCTCAGAAATCTGCTGACAATCCTATGGGGACTCCTTTGTATGTGACTCATTTTTCTCTGGATGCTTTTAAGATATTTTTTATCTTTTTTTTTTGACATTTTAATGACAGTGTGTCTAGGTATAGGTTTGCTTGAGTTTCTTTTATGAGGGACTCTTTGAGCTTCCTGGGTCTGGAGGCTTGCTTCATTCTTCAGGTTAGGGAAGTTCTCAGCTATTATTTCTTTTGCCTTGAGCCTACACTGTCTCCCCTGGCTCCATATCCTGGTCCCTGCTCTCCGCTGCTTTTTAGATTCCTGGGAGGGCTGGTTCTTCCCAAAGTTCCACCCCTCTATGGGAATCCCCAGTCTGAGTCTGCAGTGTAGCTCTGAATCCAGATGTTTTCACCTACCCTTTGTTCTTGTGATTGCTGCTGTGTCTCTACAGCCTCTCTGCCTGCTTTTTGTCAGTGTTTGTTTTTGGAAAACAGGCGAATTTCTAGTTACTCTGTGGGGGAGGACATAAGTCTCACTCCTGCCAGGTCACCATCCTGCCCGGTAGTCCCTCACAGGATATCTTAATTTTCTCATTGGACAATGTCTGAGCACTGTCTGCATTTCTCACTCCAAGGATCAGAATAGGAAGAATGAGATGCTATTATTATATCTTCTAGGCTATAATGTTAGGTCTGGGTGTAGGGGTTGCAATGGTAGTTTCTGCAAAAGTAGAGGGGATTCATGCATTGGGCTGCTCATTACTCTTTCCTGCTCTAATCTGAAGGAGGTGTGTGTGTGTGTGCGTGTGCATGTGTGTGTGTTACAGGGGAGATGAATTAAGAAAGGGGACTGATTTGCAGGATGACTATGCATTTCTTCTTTGGTCTAACAGAAGTGGATATATAGAAGATTCTACTGAATGGTAACATTTTTCAGAACCATCCTATTGTCAAAAGTTAAGTTACTATGGCACAAATCTTTGTTAGCAGTTGGAAAGCAAGATAATTCTATGAAAATGTAGAATATTTTGATAAAAATATGGAAATATACAATAATTTTGAAAGTGAACACTTTTAAATCCATCTCTTTGCTCTTACTAATTGTGTATGATTATGAATTCAGACACTTTTAGATTTCTCCAAAAAAGAGGTCAAGAAACTTAAATCAAGATCTCCTGGATTAATTAATTAATCTGAAAATCTATTAGTGAAAAGCACAAAAATATGTGAAGGTCAGATTACCCCCAGAGAGTTGTCTCTAGGATGCTCCAGGTCAATGCATACTGTTGATGATAGAGACATGTTTGTGTAGCAACTAAATTTGATGAAATTGTAATGAAATAGAATGGGGAATATGGAACATCTATAAAGAAGTAAAGGAGAAAAGAAACAGAAAGAAGCAGGGAAGGACATATAAGGAAAAATGACTGAAGACTCCATGAGAAGATGAAACTTCCAGTGTGGTAGACACTCTATTTTCCCTAATAGCTGGGTTCTGGCCTTAGGTGGAGGCAGAGGAGTGGCCATATCTAGTGACTTCACAGTACTGGAGGTTTCCTGTGACTGGGGTGTGTCTTTTATTTTTCATTACCTGGCACAGAGTCCATGCTCAGAAATGTTCGATTGATGAATACACATCTGACCTGGTATTTGCTGAAAGTCATCGAATATATGAATAAGAATATACTACTAGTGATCTGTTCTATATCTCAGTGATCCTCTGTCTGGGTTTCCTACTTGTGTCATCCCCTAGGACTCATGCCTTGTCTAGAAACTTAGAGGTTCATATTTCTCACCATGCACTTCTGTTGAGAGCTGACTCCTGTTTCCCAGGCCCTTCAGATGCTGAGAGGAATCTTCTTTTGACAAAATGTTCACTGCAAATATTACCAAGTGTCCCACCTAACTTAATAGTGTCAGCCAATGCTTGAAACCTCCAGTAGTATTTGCCTTTCCACTGGGCCACTTCTTCCGGAATCCTGACATCAGTCTGAATCAGCTGTGCATTTTACTTTGGACTCAACGGCAACTCTCCTTGGCAGTCAGTTCTTTAGCCAGTTCAGTATATCCCAACCACAACCAACTGCTTCTTTTACTTTGTAGCTTATTTCAGGGGCTTCTATGTGAACAGTAAGTCAAGTGTGAACATGACAGAAAGAAAGTTGGAAAATAATTTGTGAGTATCTTAGGTATCCTAATGAATCCTCTGAAAGTTGGTGGTATGATGAAATGTTTGATTCTAGCCCACATTCAGATATAATTATTTTGATTAAGAAGGTTTGCAGAAGATTATCTAAAAAGTCAGTAGAACCATCCAGGGGAGAGAAAAAGCACTCACTTAGCTTGCATTTCTTTCCATCAAAGGTCTTTAAATTCTCCTTTAAAATACAAGTCTTGCAGAAAGAAGATTCCATAAAATGCTCTAAGGAGACAGAAAAAACTCAAGTATGTTTACTGATTTACATTGGTCAATAGTTACAGTGAGGTGTGCCCTGGTGGCTTAGTAGTTAAGTATACTGGGCATAGTCCACATACATTCCAAGAACCCAGGTTTGATACCTGGGGCCGGGGGTAGAGAAGTTAGGGGTATTGGGGAGGATTGGGAGGAACAACTAAGATGAACAACTAAAAATAAAAAGAATTAAAATACTGCTTCCTCCTTTTCCTTCCTGCCTGTCTGCCTACTTACCTTCATTCCTGCCTACACCGTTCTTTAAAAAAAACAAACAAACAGTTGTGCCCTGGTGGAGTAGCAGTTAGGACAATCACCTCTAAAGGAGCGCAGACCACATACCCTTGGGTTCGAGTCCTGGGTCCAGGAAGAAACAACCAATGTGAACAACTAAATGGAAATAAAATAAAATGCTTCTTCCTTCTCTCTGTGTCTGCCTCTGCTTATCTCCATTCCTGCCTGCAACTTTCCTTAAAAAAAGAACACACACACACAGAACAAACAAATAAGTGTAGGCTTTAAAAAGAGTAATTAAAACCATTACTAACACCATTCAGAGAAGGTAAACGTAAATATAGTCATCTCTCCCTTTGACTTTCACTCTTTTCCTTTTTTTTCTCCTGAGAATAACTTTTAAGAATCTCTGATCTTCTTGCATCTTAGAGAATGGATATTGCAGAAAATTACTGGATACTTTGTTGAGGAGAAATAATAGTTCCTCTGGCTTAAGGAACGTTTAAGAAATCTGCTTATCATAGTTGGTTCTAAGATATCTACAATGCATATTAAAACATAAAAATCTTTATTATCAATTCTATTTAACTTTACTTTGTCCTTTATTTCCAAATCTTTGGGTCCTGGAATCTCTTATCCCCACGATTCCTGAAAAACTTGGAAAAGTGAAAGTACTCCTGAAGTATTTCATGATTCCCTTTGTCTTTATAATCTTTATCTTCTCATGTTTGTTCTTTTGTAGTAATGTAATCTTGGCATTACTAATCTGGACAATAGGGAGGGTGTACAGTTCTGAATAGATTCATGTTTCCAAGAGGTCACAAGAAACTTGCCAGATGGAAGCTTTCAAATGCCAGTGTAAAGGTCATGTCATTTACCTTGATGGCACAAAGGCGCAAAAAATGACATGAAGGAACTTCCTTAGCTCTCCTCCAGAACAAGCATAAAGCTCACTGCCTCTTCCCCTGATAAAGATCCTCAGGCTTTTTCTGAGATGTGGATTGTGAAAATGGTGGGGAGAGTCAGAACTGAGAGGGGCTAAGTGAATGAAGTTAGTTCATGTAAAATTTTGTGATTTACAATGCCAGTGAGCATTCCGGGTCTACAAAAATTCTCCTTGGGTTTCCTTTAGCTAGATTCATCTCTTTTCACAGACCTAAACAACCTAGGAGAGGACAGGCAAAGGAATGACTTTTCCTGAGTAGTATTGCTTATAAAAATTGTAAAATAATTATTTAAAAATCTTGATCAGTTACTTAGAAACTAATCACTTAAAATATAGTTCTAATTTAGTAAGGTTTTCAGTATATTTATTATTTGGAGTTTCAAAGAATTACTTGTTTGAATATTTCCTTCCAGGTCTAATCAAATTAAGTTTGGGACCCATTAACTTTGCTTAGATTTTCATTTCTCTTGTCTCATTTTCTCTCTCGCACACATTAACTTCCAGAGACCCATATGCCCCTTTGGCACTTTGGGAACTATCTTTATGAACAAAGAAAAAAAATTGAAGACCTAAATTAAACTCAGCAAACACAGAGGAAGTAGGGGTGCCATGCACCATAACCCTCTATCCTCTTATCCTAAGGTCACTGTGGTTGAAGTACCTGGTGGAAGAAGCAACTTCTCAGGCACAAGACCCAGGGGTCTTTTGTAGCAGATATCCATGCCCACTCCTTCCCTTTAGCATTTTCCTTCAAGGAAAGTTCTAGAGTAAAACATTTGTTCCAGATCTAGTCATGAGTGGAGAATGAATGTTTGATCCTCACTTTTCCTGTCAGTTTCTGTGTCTTCCTCTCTTCCTGAATGAATATAAGATAAAGATTTTTTTCCCCCTAAAAATACGTGGGATACAGAATCAATCAGAACATTAAAATGTGTATGAGGTTGTGGTAGTAGTTGGGGGTGGGGTTAGGGGGTTTAAGAAGACAGGAATAAAGAATAGAGGGGGACCTGTCTTGTGGATTAGGTGGCTGAGACACAGGCATATAGACTATGTAAAGTCCAAGGACCCTGTTTTGAGACCCAGGACCTGGACAAAAAAATGGAAAAATGGACAGTTAAGTATGTCTTCCTTCTTTCCTTCCTTAAATGCTTCTTTTTTGTCTTCTTTCCTTTGTTCTCTGCTCTTAATATATATATATATATGCATGTATGCATATGTATATTAGAATATAAGAATAAAGGAAAACTCAGAAAAACTTCTAAGGCCATGATGCTTAGTGAGGCCTACTAATAACTGAGAAAAAAATCTGTTAATTCTATTATTGAATTACTTAATATTTATAATTCTTGGATCCATGTAGGCTATATTATGATATATGCAAATTTGATTTAGTTCCAGCTTTTTAAGCAACTGCCTCTAGTTAAATAGAATATTATAGTTATTCTTGTACTATATAAACAGAAATCTTAAGTTCTCATGAAGAATTACATAGATTCCAATAAACTGATAAAAATTAACTGCAAAATCACTTGCTAGAGAGTTAATGGGGGATATTTTTCATCATTCATTTATTCACCAACTATTATTTAAATGCCTGCTAGTTTCCAGGAAGTGTACTGGGCACTGTAACTCAGTTATGAAAAAGACAAAGGACTTGCTCTTGAAATATATATTCTGGTAGAGACAGAAATGACAAATAAGTAACAAATAAGTAACTTCAGATTATAAATAGTATGAAGGAAAAAGAAAGGTGATACTATAGAGGAACTGGTGGGTAGAGGAGAGGGGCTACAGACTCAATATTGTGCTGCTGCAAAATTTATGTTGAAATCCTAATCAATGTGACAGTATTTGGAGATGGGGCCTTTGGGAGGTAACTAGGTCCTGAGATTAGAAGCCTTGTGAGAGCCTGCGGAGACCTTCAGGGCCCTTTCTACCTCATGATGACACCGTGAAAAGACTGCTGTCTATGAGCCAGGAACTGGGCTCTCACCAGAGATTGAATCTGCCAGCACCTTGATCTTGGAATATCTAGTCTCCAGACTGTGAGAACTAGATTAATGTTGTTTATAAGTCACTGAGTCTGTGGAAGTTTGTTATAATCTCCTGAATGGACTGAGACAAGGACCATAGGCAGGGTGATCAGGGGAAATATAAATTGAGATCTGATGGGTTCACATTTCAGGTGTAAAGAATAGCAAATGTACAACACCTGGAGGCAGGAAAATGACCTAAAGACATCAGTGTATCTGGAGTGAAGGGTGGATGTGAGATGACAATGAAGAGATAGAAAGAGAAGAAATGCATAACAAGAGGAATCTCGCTGAAGAGCCAGCAGTGAATTCTCCCAGGCACGGTGCTGCTGTCATAGAATTCGAGTGACCTCAGGGAAAGCAGTCAAGGCAAAGTCAAATTTCTTAAAGAAAGAGAGAACACTTGACTGAAGACTGTCATTTGAATGAGATTCAGATCAGTTCACAACAAAGAATTAAAGCAAGAGTCAACCTTAGTAGTAGCAGCAAAATCTCAGGTGAACAACTTTCTCTCCACAGTGACCCTTAAGTGGGGAGGGGTATCTCAGAGAGTCTGAGGTTCTGCTGTAGAGGAAAGAATAAGGCAGTGAGCTCCATGATTGACAAAGAAGAGTGAGTCATACTTACTCTGGAGGAGTCACCCTAAGCATTCTGACATTAGCAGCAGTAATTGGGAGGAGTATTCAGAGAAAAAGCAGCAGCAACAAAACTCTTTTTTTTAAAGGAAAGGTGCAGGCAGGAACAAAGGTGAGCAGAGACAGTCAGAAAGAGGAGGAAGAAGCACTTTATTTATTTTTTCACTTGTTCATTTTGATTGCTCTCCCTGACCCATAGGACATGAACTCGGGTCCTTGGGATGTATGTGGACTGCGCTCTTGGCTAAAGGCAGCAGACCAAATCGCAACTCCACCAAGACTGGCCTGAGCTAACTATGTTAAGACTAATTCTGTACAGATGTAAATTTATTGTAAAGTACTAAGAATAGAGAAAAAATAATTGCATTTAAAATGCAGATACAGAGATCTGTAACAATTACTACAGAGCTACAGAGAAGGGCTATGAGATGCACTGCTTCATGACTGAGGATAAATGTGGAATCTCTCTGTATTGGTTGTCTGCGTGTAATTTTTTTTCCAGCAAAAAACAAAACAAAACAAAACAAAACAAAACACAGATGGACTTATGTGGGGAACAATACAGGAAAAGCTTAGTTTAGATTAATCAATGCATTGGCAGTGAAACATAAACCTTGGTGCCTGGAACACCAGGTGCCTGCCAGTGAGGAAAACCTCAGCTGGGTGGGGGTGGGTTTCTGACATATTGCTGAAACTTAGCAGGAAGTTAAAGGTTAGCCATATACCTAAGACATTGTGTAACTGTACACAAAGCCTTTTGTGTATAACCACAGCTACTTGAACAATGATTGTAAAAATAGATGGTTTATATCTTGTGCTTTTTTGAAGAACAACTTCCTTGTGTAATGACAATAAGTATGCAAAAAGTCATATGCTTGGGGTGACAGTTTTTAGAGGCTGCTCGTCCTCTGACCCTGCTTTTATACTATCTAACTGTCTTATCTTTCTTAATCTCTCACAGCCTCCTTCCTTCTCCCCTGTTCTCCTGGACAGAAATCTCAGCAACTGGTGCCTGAACAGGGGCCTGAAGAAAGAAGTCAGCTACTGCAGCGTATGAAATAATACAAGCTGCGAGGGACCTGAAAGCAGCTGAGTTGGGAGATCTCCATAAGCAGAGCTTTCAGGGATTGTTTTTAATCAGGGTAACATGGGGCAATCCTTATTACGACATGAGGAAATGTTAAAATCCTGAGGATGCTGTTGAGAGTTTCAGGAGTCAAGGTAAAGAAAAATTCTTTTCATCAATTGTTCCAACTTATTGATAAACACTGTTATTGGGTGCCAGATCGTGGCCTGCTCAGCTTGAAGGAATGGAGGTTGGTGGTTAACTACAGTGAGCTCACCAGTAGGGTGAAACAGTCCCTGTAGCCATCTGGTCTCTGTGCAATTTAAGTTCTTTAGCACTGGAGCTGCTGCAATCTGACCTGGAGTCCTCCAGTAGTAAGGTGGGTGACGATGGAGATGTCTCTGACTATGAGGAAGAAAAGGAGGATCCTGTCATCCCAGTGGGGGCGGAATGTCGGCCACTTCTGCATCTGACAGGACCGGCTCTGGGTCCAGCTCTGTATGATTTTGTCAAGAACATAGCTATGAAAAGAGACCTCCTGGAAAACTCAAGGGATGTTTCTGACCTGCCACCCCCATTTACTGAGGTTCCACCACTATCTGCACCAAGATGGCTGGAAAAGTTCATGCTCCCTGCTCTCACCGCCATAGAAAAGAGCATTCAACTGGCAAGGGCTTCTGGTGACCCAGAACCTTTTCTTTGGCCTGTCATGATTATTCCTATTGCTGCAAATGAGGAATTTCCTCAGGTGGGGCGGTCTTAGTTTTGAGCCTGTGTCCTTTAAGAGTCTGAAGGATTTGAAACAAGCTGTTATAATGTACGGTGTCAATTGTCCTTACACAGTTGGGTTATTGTCAGGACTGGTAGAAACTGTGCGCTGTGTACCTCATGACTATAGTCAGATTCACTGTCCCCTGGTGACTATCTGCAGTTTAAGACTTGGTGGCAAGATGAAGCACAGGCCCAAGCAGGGTGAAATACAGCCACAAACCCTCCAGTCCCTATCACTGATGAGCAACTGATGGGGACTGGAGCATGGTTGGGTGCTCAGGCTCAGCTGAAGTAGTCTGATCAGGCCATAGTCCAAGTTTGTTTGTGCTGCATGCGAGCCTGGGAGAAAATTTCTGTGCCTGGCTCAGTCACTCCTACTTTTGTTAAGCTTGTGCAAGGTCCTTCAGAACCATATGTAGCGTTCATAGCTCACTGAAAAGACAACCTTTCTAAAACAGTCAGTCAACCTGTGTTACAAGACCTGCTGCAAGAACTCTTGGCATTTGATAATGCGAACAGGGAATGTCAGGCCGCTCTGTGGCCAGTAAAGGCTACTAAGAGATCTTTAGAGGATATTAAAACCTGTAGAGACATTGGTTCTGAATCTCATAAGATGCAAATGCTAGCAGAAGCTATTTCTACTGACTTGAAAACTCGAGAGTCTGAGTGATCAGAAGGGAAAATGCTTTAATTGTGGTAAACCTGGTCACATGCAGAGGGAATGTCAATTCCTTCAGAAAAATAGACCGCCTGATGGTCTACAAGCTGATTTTAATGAGCCTCAGCCAGGCCTCTGCCTTCAATGCAAAAAAGGGAAACACTGGGCAAATCAAAGCTGTTCAAAATGGGCTAGCCAGGGGTAACCTCTCCAGCCCTCGGGAAACAGCTGGAGAGGCATGTCCCAGGGCCCCGAACAAAACAGTGCTTGGAGTTGCCATTTTCAGTGTCCATATAGACCAGCTTGCTGCCCAGACCCCAATTCGAAAAGTCACCGACTTGCGCCCCACCATCCATGTAAGCACAGCGATAGACCTTCCCAATTCAGAGACTGTACTTTTATCTCCAGCTAACTATCCTTCCAGGGACTGTTTGCCTCATTTTGGGCTGCAATAGTTTGAAGGTCCTTGGCATTCAGGTCTGCCCTGGAGTGGTGGACTCTGACTTTGAGGGGGAGTGTCTAGTTGTCATGAGTGCACAACAGCCTTTTCAGGTAGTGGCTGGTGATCGTGTGGCTCAGCTTCTGCTTCTCCCTTATGTCCCTACTAACCATTCGGAAGTGCTTAGAGAAGGTGAATTTGGCAGGACAGGACAGTGGGATGTCTATTGGTCAGAATTCTTGGGAGAATGCTGTCCCCAATGCATTCTTTATCTCAATGGAAAGGAAGTAAAAGGGTTAGTGGATGCAGGAGCAGATGTTTCTGTTATAGCTGGCAAGCGTTGACCACATGGCTGGGAAAAGCAACCCATACCCACTGTGCTCAGTGGGTTTGGAGCTACCAGAGATGTTTACCAAAGTACTCAAGTCCTGGCCTGTGCAGGACCAGATGGGCAAATGGGAACTCTTTAGCCCTATATCACCAACATAGCTGTCAACCTATAGGGAAGAGATCTTTTACAGCGGGGGTGGGGGTGGGGGGGTGCTATGTAGCAATCGCAAGTATTAATCCAAAAGTAAAGAACATAATGAGTAACACGGGATATGCTCCGAAAACCAGTTTAGGAAAAAATAGACAAGGAATTTTAAACCCTGTAGTGCTAGTAAGAGCTAACAAACGACAAGGTTCAGGCTACAAAAACTTTTAGTGGGGGCTGCTGTTGAGCATCCACATCCTCTGCCATTAAAATGGAAAACAAATGACCCCATCTGGGTTGAACAGTGACCCCTTACCCAGGAAAAATTGGACACCCTTGAACACCTAGTACAGGAACAACTTTTAGCAGAACATGCAGAATTTTCTACTAGCCCATGGAATTCACCAGTCTTTGTCATAAAAAAGAAAAGCAGGAAATGGAGAATGCTAACTGACCTGAATGCAATAATAGAACCTATGGGATCATTACAACTTGGGCTCCCTTCCCCCACCTTCTTACTGCCTCACTGGCCTGTTCTTGTTATAGATTTGAAAGATTTTTTTTTTTTACTATTCCTTTGACTCCTCAAGATAAAGAATGCTTTGCTTTCACCATTCCAGTTAAGAATTGGGTTCAGCCCTGTCCTAGATTCCAGTGTAAAGTTTTGCTGCAAGGAATGCTTAACAACCCCATGATCTGTCAGTGGTATGTGGATGCTGCCTTGAGGCCAGTTCACCTTCAGCACCCAGAGGCTGCCGTCATCCATTATCTGGATGGCATACTCCTACAGACAGCATCAGACCAGCTATTGCAGGATACTTTTCATACCTTACAGTATTTACTCCCTAAGACCTGTCTATGTATTGCTCCTGAAAAAATTCAAACCTCCACACTGTTTCAATACTTAGGTGCCCGGATAGAGGCTGAAACTATTATTCCCCCAAAAGTCCAATTAAAACAAGATCACTTACGGACTCTAAATGATTTTCAAAAATTGTTGGGAGATATAAATTGGCTCTTACCATCCCTGGGAATTCCTAATAATCGATTTGATACTTTGAAGGGTGACCCAGATCTCAACAACCCTCGAGTTCTAACTCCAGCTGCAAAACGCAAATTAGAACTCATTGAGCAGCACATTCATCAAGCCCAACTTCATTGTATGGACCCTGCACTCCCATGTCAATTATTAGCATTTCCTGCTGTTCGCTCTCCTACTGGAGTGTTGACTCAAAAAGAAAAAAATTGTTGAATGGGTATTCTTACCTAACCAGCAAACAAAAATTGCAAACTTACCTTGAAAAGCTCAGTCTTATGTTCTTTCATGGTTGGCAAAGTTTGCATCAGCTCATAGCTGCCAACCCAGAGAAAATCATTTTGCCACTCACTAAATTGCAAATTAAAGAGGCTTTCCAAAACTGCATGGATTAGCAAGTAGGTGTTGCTGATAATATCGGAACCTTTGATAATCATTACCCACCTAACAAACTTTTTCAATTTTTAAAATTAACTAATTGGATTTTACCAAGAAAGATATCTTGCCAGCCACTGCCATCAGCTCAAACTTATTTCACAGATGGCAGCAGCCATGGCAAGGCAGCTTATTAGGGTGCCACAACAAAGGTTTGGGATACAGGACTTTCATCTTTGCAGCGAGTGGAGCTTGCTGCCATCATGGGAGTTCTTGAAGATGTCCCTCAACCTGTAAATATTGTCTCAGATTCTCAATACATAGTCAATGCTGTCAGAAACATTGAGACTAATTTATTAGAGCAGGAACTGATGAACTCTCAATTCTATTTTTACAGCTACAAATGCTTATCTGTCAACACGCCCATCTCTGTGCTAACATTCATATTCGGTCTCATAACCAATCTCTCAGGTTCCCTTACTACAGGGAATGCCTACGTCAACTGGATGGTTGTTGGGACCGTCTCAGTGGCTACTGACTGGCATGACCTTACTCACTGTTGGGTTTGAGGAGTCCCCCATTTGTATTAATCATGAGAATCATTGTCTGAAAAGGAAGCATCAAGCCTGGATGGTAACTACAAAAAGAAATGCCACCTCTCCTATGTGGTTATCCCTGCTTGCTTCTGGGCCTTTAACAGTACAGCTCACATTAATTTATCAAGACTGCCCTGGACTCTATGTCAGCAAAAGACAGTTAACCACGGCCCAAACTGGGCACAATGGGAGTCCAGTGTAGGAAAGGAAGGGCGAGTTCTTCTTACTAATTCCTACAGAATAGTCGTTGATTGGAACCCTAAGGACTCAGCTTTTGCGAACCTTTCTACCAGTGACCTCTGATGACATTCAGAGAGCAATACTCACCCATTCGGAAGGAGCCCCTGTTTTGTGGCATGAAGGAGGTTTCACCCTTCCAACACTGCACACACCTTGGGGGCCCAGTACATGGAAAATTCTGGAAATTGTCTGTAGCTTTAGGACCATTAGTTACTTGGGAAGAACAGTACAGCACCTCTAGAGGCAATTACATGCTTACTTTTACTAAAAATGTTTCTCATTATACCCAAGCCTGTCTCAAGTTATCGTTTGTTCTTCTTATAGGACTCACCACCACTGACCAAGCTAATTCAACTGTGATGTGTTCTAAATGTAGACTTTACACATGTATTAACTCCTTAGTTTCTTTCAGTGACGGCAATGAGTCCATTTACATCTTAAAAGCATGAACAGGCATGTGGCTCCCAGTATGTCCTGACACTGGCAGGACTCTGCCTCTTTGTACACTGTTCAGAAGCACTCACCAGGATTTTGTGCTGCTTTAAGTGTTTTCTCAGGCTAATCATTGCAGCAATTATTGGCATTATTAGTGTCACTGCCACTGCGGCAGTGGCGCGAGTTGCCCTTCATCAGGGAACCCAAACTGCATTTTGTCCAACAATGGCATGCAGACTAGTATATTGTGGAATTCTCAAAAACATATTGATAGGCAACTTGTAGCTGAAGTTTCAGATTTACAAGCCGTCCTCTTCATCGGGCATCAGCTTGCCAGTCTACAATTACAAATGAGACTAAAATGTGACTGGAATGACACACAGTTACTCCACATCCATATAACAGCTCTCAGCAAACCTGGGACTGGGTGAGAAAACATCTAATGGGACAGGAAAATCTCACCTTGGATGTGCAACAATTACAGTAGCAAAATACGCAAACTTTCAGCCACAAGCTGGAATTGATCACTGGAACTGATTTGAATGATAGCATCGTAGATGGCTTAGCAGCTCTCAACCCCTCGCAGCATTTGAAACCTGTGACGAACACTCATTGCTTTACTGGCCATTCTAACTCTTCTTCTTTTATTATTCTATGCAGTCTGCTGAATCAGCCAATGGAAATACTGGCATCTCCAGTTCCTGACTACTCTTCGCTCCCTGCAAGCAGCAAATGGAAAGAGGAGAGATGTGGGTAACAATAAGGGAAAAGCTTGGTTTAGATTAATCAATGCGTTGGCAGTGAAGCAGAAACCTTGGCACCTGGAACACCAGGTGCCTGCCAGTGAGGAAAACCTCGGCTGGGGGCGTGGGTTTCTGACATATTGCCGAAACTTAGCAGGAAGTTAAAGGTTCGTCATATACCTAAGACATTGTGTAACTGTATGCAAAGCCTTTTGTGTATAACCACAGCTATTTGAACAATGATTGTAAAAAATAGATTTATATCTTGTGCTTTTTTTAAGAACAACTTCCTTGTGTGATGACAATAAATACGTAAGGAGTCAGATGCTTGGGGTGACAGTCCTTAGCGGTTGCTTGTCCCATGACCCTGCTTTTATACTATCTAGCTGTCTCATCTTTCTTAATCTCTCACGACCTCCTTTCTTCTCCCCTGTTCTCCTGAACAGAAATCCTGGCAAACTTATCTCTAAAGTAATCAACGATGCCATGCATTAGTGAGAATGAGGTATCACTGATAGAATACAAGACTTCAGTTTGATTTTTCCTTCCTTTCTTAGTGGCCTCCTTTCTCAGCATCCTTTACTGTGGTCCAACCAGAGGGTCCACACAGAGTGCACACAGTCCATCCTCTCTGGGTGCGTGACCACTGTGTGCAGCCTGCCCGAGCCCCTGACATCTTGTTCTCAGAATGGGTTTACTAGACCCTATCAGTCTTGCTTCTGATCAGTATCAAGGTTTCCTTCTCATTCCTTTGTCTGCGGCAAACCCCGAAGCTGCCCTTGGCCCCCTCTAACTCCCCTGTCTGCAGCAAGGGCTTTAGTCTCCTGAGTTCATCCATGCCCCCTCCCCTGCATATGCCTTCCAACCTTCAGGTTGGTTGGTGTGAGATCTGTGTCTCTCATGCTAGAGACCTGGAGGCTTAGACTTATACAGAAACCTTCCTGTGTTACTTACCTACACTCTCTCAACTTTGTACCACCTTAAGACCTTGCCAACTGTTCCCTGTACACCTCACATACATTTTAAGTCTTATTTTAAGTGTCCACTCCTCCATGGGCCCTTCTTTGGATAATTCCTGTTCCTCCTTTATGTTCCTTGCACAATCGAAACATCTTATTTACTGTTTGGCTCCCCATATAAGTCGGGGCAGGGAGCATGTCTTATTTATCTTTGTATTAGCCATTCTGGTGCATAGTAGATGTTTGCTAAATTGTCAAATACATTAATTATAATCAACATTTATCATAAGAAAGGTTTATGAGGTGCAAGGAAACAGTACAATATTACCTCTATTCATTTGCTTTCAGTTTAGTTGGGTAGGTATCATGCATTTATAGAGAGAGACGATTTAAAATGCAAGTGTGTAAAGGCATTATGTAAGCAATGTGGACACAAGTTCTGTGAGTCAGAGGAGGACTGCCTCACCCAGAGCTGAAATGGTTGGGCTTCTGAGTGGTCATGAATTGTTAGCTGAAGTCTGAAGGTGGATAGGATGTGAACAATGGGCCAGAGTCATCTAGGCAGCAGGATGGTTAGTGGTTCAAAAGAAAAATGGAGACAATGATAAATAAATTTGCCTGGAGTAGTACATTTTCTTTTTCATTTCTTTCTTTCTATTTTTGTCCCTTCCCTCCCCACCCCAAGTCTCAAATCTAGGTCTTTGGACTTTCAATAGACGTCTTAACCACCTGTGCCACAAGGGTGTAGCTGGAGTGATAAATTTAACTCTGATGCAATACTTTCATCAAATTTGTTTGCATACAAATTTGTCAATTAGTCCAATAATATTCCTGGATGGCATATTTTCCCCTGTGTAGGATAGGCTTCAGTCTAGTGTCAGGTGATCTGTTTGGTTGTATGTCTCTTTAGTTACATCTAATCTATAACATTTCCACAAACTTCCTTTGTCTTTCAGGTCTCTGAAGTTCTTGAAGAAGTTGGCATCTCCCTTTAAAATTTTTCCTTTGAAATAAACTTCATCATTAAGAGCAGTTTTAGATTCACAACGAAGTTGAGCAGAAAGTACAGAGGGTTCCCATATTCTCTCTGACCCCTGCTCCCATGCTTAGCCTCCCCCACTCTTGGGATCCCATATCATAGTGGTACATTTGTTACACCTGATGGGCTCACACTGACCCATCATCATCACCCAGGGTCCATAGCTAATATTAAGATTCACTCTTGGTGTTATGTATATGTATATAATTGAACTTGTTTTTTTCTCTGGTTAATCTATTTTTTGTCAGTTTAATTTGTAGGCCCCAGTGACTGAACAAAAGAGAGTAGATGATAGTTTCTTCCTCCCCTATGTTGCCTTTCTCCATTCCATAACTACATGACCCTTCTTCTAGGGTGTGAACCCTGTCTTTTTACAACATTAACCCATATACTAATTTTCTCATTCTTATTATACATCTAAAATAGTTTGAGGATTTCTCTGCCCATACCACTACAATAAAGAAGACTATGAAAAAAGCTTGGGATATATTTGCAATTTTTTCCTCACTCCTACCTTATCCTGCTTAAGACCGAAGTTTATTTGTAAGCCATAAAATCAGAAGAGATAACAGAAGTATTGTTGTTTAGTAAATGTGTTATGACATAAGACAAGCAACACAGTGTAATCAGCCTCAGGTTATATTGTGGCATTGGAGCTCAAAATAGGCAGGGAATAGATGCTTTGTTCACTACATTATGTTCCACAAAGTCACAAATGAAGAGTTAGGTGGACATAGAATCAGAAGCATGAAGTGTTTTAGAGAATGAGATTATAACAGACAGAGAAGCAGGTAGATCTATTTACCATCAGTGGAGGCTCTGTCTTCTTGGTCTTCTTGGACTGATTACCAGGCCTAAGGGGCTGGAAGGTCAGTGAAATTTCAGTGGAAACTCCAGATCACCCTGTCCCTTCCCACTCTCAATCTCATTTTAAAAGTTTCACTGGATGAGAGCATTTTCTGGAACTTGAAGAATGAGTAGCAGTTCAGAGATCGTATATTCCAACTGTTGGCTGCAATGGTGCAGGTGAAGGAGAGTTGCATGTCCAGGCATCTGAGCTGGCCGACCAGCTTCCAGCTCTCAAGTGCTCTCTGCAATAGGCTGTTTTTCTGAGGCCAATGTACATCGGGATGCTGCCACAAGACTTCTCCAGGAGCCTAACAGAGATTAAAGGCCTTTGAGAGGGAGTTCAGGAGACAGGGCATGACATGACAGGGCACACAAGCAAGATGGCCACCACTCTAGGTGGGCTTCTTTCTCTTTGTGGCCACTCTTCTGCATACCACCCAGAAGGTAGGTGCCAAAGGCAATCTTTAGGACATGGAGCACTGCATTGTTTCAACACCTCTTTCTCCAACTTTTGTCCACTCACTCCTTTGCTTTCGCTTTTTTGTCCCATTTCCCCTGTAGACTCCAACACTGCCATGGCACTCACCTGCACCTCTGCAGCCTTATGCAGAGCTGTATGATAACATGTGTCCTGAGTCTCTCTCAGGGTATCGGTCTGATCTTTTCACCGACTGTTGCGTGCTCCCCCTACATTAATCTCAGTGTGTCTACGGTGACTCATAATGTCCTATATTCCTTGATACATCCCCTCCATTTGTGTGCTCTCTGAGTCTATGTAAAGTTAGAATTTAGAGGCTGGTTAGTCTGTCCTTCCCTCTTAGTCAAAAATTTCCATCACTGCCACCTCTACTAAGTCAGAGTTGAAATTGATCTTTCAATCGTGAGTCCTTTGAAAATATATCAATAAGTGCACCCTGATGGAGCAGTTGTTAGAGTCAGTCACCTCCAAAGGAGCAAGACTTGGGTTTGAGTCCTGGGTCCAGGGAGAAACAACCAGTGTGAACAACTAAATACAAAACAAAATAAAAAAGCTTCCTTCTCTTGTCTCTTCCTGCCTGCCCACCTACTCACCTTCATTCCTGCCTGCATCTTTCCTTAAAAAATTTAAAAAAAATATGTAAATAATGATAATAACAATAACAAGATTTACTAAGGGTTTGCTGTGTGCTCTGCGCAGGGTAACCATATAACTTACTGTCTTGAGGAGGAATTAAGCCTCAGGAAATAAGTCTCCACTAAACAATGAGGAGGAAATAAGCCTTCACTGAACTATCTCACCAGCCCAAACCCCAAGCTGTAAATAACTTCTGCTTATTGTAATCATTAACAGATCTGCTTATCATACAATGAATAGAAACCAGTAATGGAAAAATTCCAGAGACCCATCTCCGTCTTACAATAGCCTACCCGGGAAACCCCTGCCTATAAAATCTGTAAGGCACTCCTACTGGGGTGCCAGTCTTTGGAGATCACTCCACTGGTGCCCACCGGCATTAAATAAAATCCTTTCAACTCTCCTGAGTGTGTGAAGCCTGCTGCTTTCCACTGGCCGAACCCGTTTGCTGTAACAGTTTGAATTGGGACACTTCTAAGAGTGAAAAGGAGCACTCTTAGTAATTAGACTAGGAGAACAGCCATATATAGGAGTGGTCCTGGGCAAACAGCTATGGTGTCATAGCTATGAAACATAGTTTCATACTCTTACCTCACATGGCAGAGGGGTCAAGGCTACGGTCTGCGATCTTTTTACTAAGGGCGCTGATGCCATTCATGAGGCTCCATCCTCATGACCCATCACCTAGTGCAAATACTTCTCCTCCTAATGTCATCACATCAAGGGTTAAGCTATTTTGATATATGAATTTGGGGGAAGCCGGGGAGGCAAAGGCATTCAATCTATAGCAGCTGCTTTAATTATCCCCAATACATAGATAAAGAAACAAACTACAGAAGTGGAGAAATTACGTTTTTAAAATAGTAAACTAGGACTTCTGGGTAAAAATCTTCACTCATCCAGAAAAATAGCAGTGTGGCAGAATCATTAAAAAAATGAATTCAGACTGTTCCAGTTCATCCCAATTTATGCAGTTGCACCTCTTGTTTGAACAGGGTGGGCATGCGGCAGAAATGAAAAATAAACTTCAGTCACTAAAATTTTCAGTTTGTTACAGCAGCACAATCTAGCCCATGCCAAATGATCCACATTCCACTTGTTCTCTCTGATAGGTTAGAATTCATACGTCATGTTTCTATTCTTTTTATTGCTTACTTTAGAAATTCCCATACATGAGCTAAACATAAAATTCTAAAGCTGTAATCAATAACTTTTAGTCATTTTTTGAACACTTGACATTTGTAAACTTCCAAAATGTATTACTGATGTTGCATATTTTAATTGTGCTTTTAATTGAACAAGGCATCATTGTTCTATATAGTAGAAATTAAAAAAAATATTGCTTGCAGATTAATAATGTTTTGGCTTTTTTTCATTCCTTGCCTGATTTCAGGTTTCTGTCTAGTAGCCTTTTTTCTTCAACCAAATGCATGCTTTGAAATTTCCTGTAGAAAGTAGTGTTTAAACTCTCTTACGTTCAATTTTTTGTCTGAAAATGCTTTATTTTCCTTCATCTTTAAGTGACACTATAGACAATTCTAGTTGACAAAGATTTTCTTTCAGTACTTTAAATGCAATAGTTCCCAGCTTCCTTTCTGGCTTCCATAGTATCTATTGAAAAGTCAGCTATCAGTCTATCTTTTGAAGATAATCTCACAATAGCCTATTTTTTTCTCATTGTACTGGATATTCTTCCTGTTCTTTGTCTTTGTAAATGAGTCATCTAGACCAGAATCCCTGGAGTCATTACTTCCTAGGACACCTGTACCTTTTTTACTATTGAACATTCCATTAGTAACAAATGAGGAACACATGCTAGTATCCCATTTACTATGGCATCATTTCAATGTTAATGTTTTTGGACATCTACAAACATCTATGGACGAAAACTCAAAACTCAGACAACAGAAGAGTCGCAACATGTAAAGTTAAACAGGGATTGATATTTAAGGAATTATTTCTTAATTGTGTCTTATACATGATGTGTGAAGATACATGTTCAATACACTGTATTTTAGTCAATCTAGGTTTGAAAAGTAAATTTATTACTTTCTAGCCTTAACTCTGGTAAGTTATTTAACTTTTCTGTCTTTGCTCATCTGTAAAGCAGATAAATAATACCATCTATCTTTTAGTATTGTTGGGACCATTAAGTGGAAAATTGCTACACAGAACAATCTGATCTTGATGTCTCCTTTCTCTCATTGCCCTAACCGAATGAATCACCAAGTTCTGCAGATTTCACCTCTTTTATATCATGTCTATAGTTCTTCATTCCTACTACTTATTCTAGGTCAACGTCATTTCCTTTAGGTTAGTACTGTAATTGCCTCTTCGCTTCTTCCAGGTTAGTTTCTACTTAATCTATTACCTGTGTTACTGCTTGAGTGATCTTTTCACATGATAAAACGGATCTCCTGTTTAAAATTCTTCCAAGCTCCTCCTCCCCTACTCAGCATTAATTTAAATTTTTACTCTTCTCTTCATATAGCCCTTCCTGCTATATTCTCCAACTCATCTTGCCTCTGATTCCCTCCAGGGCTTTGAAGACCCAGTGAGTCAGACCCTTCCTCAACTACAGGTCTTTGGAATTAGATGAGCTACCACAACACCATGAGGTCGTTCATTTATAGTTCTCTGAATTGGTGCTGTATTTTCCTGGAAAACTGAACATTACTCTTACTCATCTTCTGGGCCTCTACTCAGCTGTGACTTGCTCTGAGAGCCATGTTCTAATCCCTTAAGAGTAGGGCAGTGCATTCCTCTTCTGTGCTCTTCATCCCTAGCTTCTCATGTTTCATTTTAATTTCCTATTTATGTGTTTTTCTTTCTCTCTAGATTGCAAGGTCACTAGAGCAGGGATGCAGTCTGATTCACAATTGTAGTTAAAGTGCCTAGCACACCCTGACACTGGATAACAAGCACTCAATGAAACATGAATAAATATACTGTTGATAAGCTACTCATCACCACACCACCTGGTTTTCTGTTACCAAAGGTAAAAAATTCATATTTGTGAAGTTTTATCATTTATCTTATTGAATGTAATCCACTGCATCAACCTGGCAAAAGTTTTTTGAATCTTGACTCTAACATTCATGTTATTTTCTCTCCGTCTGTCATGCCACCTATTACAATGAGACTTTGCGTATTCCTCCAAGTTATGTGTAACTGTGATGAATAAGACAGGCCTAAAGAGCAGCTCCATGTCACAGCCTCACAAGGTCTGGTCTAACCAGCTAGGAAGGGAGCCATTGCTATTGAGAGACTTTCTCAAATGCTTTGGTGAAATAAAGATGTAAAATATTTTCTGTATTTCCTAATTCTACTTTGTCAAGGCAGAAGATATTAGTCTCATGTGACTTTCATGCTGACCACTATTCATCATCCCTTTCAAGCCCAAACAGTAAATCTGAGCTATAATAACCCTGCTTAGAATATTCGGGTAGTTTCTGGTCTCCATCAACTTCTTTTTGTTTTCACTTCTTCTGACCCTTTGACAAGACAAGCTACCCAGGCCTGTCTTTACAAGTATTGAGACTATCTTACTCATGTCCTTTATTTCAGACTTTTGGTGCTGATTCTCATCTCTGGTTTTGAATATTTTGCAAATACTTGCATTTGAAATTTTGACTTAAGTTCTCTTTGATTTAGAAATCCTCTCTTTGAACTTTCCACAGTGACTTTTAGCAATATAATACTTCTTTATTTGAAAAAAAATTTACATTTATATAAGAATTGCAAGTAGAGTTCCAAGAGCTTTCTTTTTCTTAACCATTTGAGACATAAACCGAATTAAAGAGATGATGCTCACTGCCCCCTACACCTCCAATACTCCTGCTAAATACATAAGCGTGTATTTCATACAAACATAATCAGTTATAAAACAGCCACGAAAATCAGGAAATGAACAGTGATACATTGCTAACATCTAAGCTCCAGAATTCATTCTAGTTTTGCCTGTTGCCTTGGTAGCATTCTTTAGAGCAAAATATTTCAGTTCAGAAGTTTGTGCAGATTTCAGTTGTCTTGTCTCTTTATTTTCCTTTAATCTGGAGCAATTCCTCAGTTTTTTCTTGACTTTCATGATGATGACTGTTTTTCAATTAATGCTTTACTGATGTTTCCTCATGATCAAATTCAAGTTGTGTGTCATTGATAGAAATAGCAAGGAGGTAATGTTATGTTCTTCATGATGTATCTTCTTAAGTGGCACATAATATGAATTGTGAAAACAAGGAACAAAAGAGCCATGATTGACTGTAAGTTCACCAAATGTTGTGGTTTGACCCAAATATTACATACATCATTGTTCCAGTATATCTAGTATCAATAAATACTTCAATTATTCAATCAATTCCCTTCTCTCTAATTCTATGCTCACCAAGGAATTTCTAATTAAAATCTTACGTCTTTAGATTGCATTGGTATGTTTCCATCTGTATTTCAGTAAGTATAACAATTATATTATCTTTTATATGTTAAAATGATCAGCCTGGGTTATAGTTGAATGAATTATGAATTTGTTTAAATGATCATTTCCCCGCTGAAAACCAAATCCAGCTTTGAGCCCACAAACCTATGGACCACATGCGTGAGGAAATCACCAAGATAAATGCTATATTGTTTAATAAGCACTTAGCAAGCATTTTATGCTGCTATCTTCATCCTGTTGTCTTTCAAACATTAGGAATTTCCAAATAAAAAGTTATTTTTATACTACAAATCATATTAGGTTTTTGTATATGTATGTTCATTCTCCTCTCATTGTACACTTATTTGATTGATATATAACTGCTTCAAATATAGAACTATTTATAAAAAGATAATCATATACATACATTTGTATCTAATCATTTCTAAACTCTGACTCTAATTCCAAAAGTTTAAAATTGATCCTTGTTTTTATTCACTACTTAAATAAAATCACTTAGAGATAATGCTGTAACAGTTTCTTTCTTAACCATTTTCTTTCATGTCATATTGATTTTGCCAGTTCTTCCAAAAAAAATAGAAAAAATAATCAGTGTTACCAGTACCATTGTCTGCTTCTAACTTTAGGAACTTTTGTCTAGTTAAATACATGTTGCTAAGTGCTTGACACACCTTCGCACTCTTTAGAGCAGACTCAGCTGATGGATTTTGAAGCAGTAAAGGTAACTGCCCTAGTGGATTAGATCTGGCACACCAAAGAAACTTACTCATCTAGATCTAGATATCCTCATTATGTTAAGGAAGCATCTTTCCATTCCTGAAAAAAAATCAACATATTTTGAATCTTGTCACATCTTTTAAAATCTATTGATGTGATGGGTTTCCAATAATTTTTGGTTATCCAGATTCCTTGAACAACTGAGTTTTGCCCTGTTTCTTTCTTAAAGAATGAAACTCTGAGGTCCCTGGCATGTGGGAGAAAAGTATCCTAAGCGAGATCCCAGACTCCTCCAGAATTCTGGGTCTGAAGTAGTCAGAAATATCTGAAATTCCTTCTTACCATGTTCTATACAGTGACTATAAAAGAAAAGATAAAAGAGAGAGATAAACTCCTTCCTCCCAAATACAGGCATTAAAAATCTTCCTCTTACACATTTTGAGGGCTTTTACACACACCAGGACCAAATGTAGCACTTTAAGATGAATTTACTTTTATTTTTGAAGTATTGTGATCCCACAGTCTCTCACACATACCTCGATAATACCTCTTCTCAAGTTCAGTGATATTTTTTTTATCACTGAATATTGCTATATTGCTATTGCCTTTGAGACTTCCTAATCACTTTAAAGAATTGGTAGATAATATCTGTTACTCTGGTCTGACTTGCAGTGTTCTGATTTTTTTAAAAAAAATCAAAGTGGGACATCAGAAATCATAACTCACATAGTGTCATCAGAACAACCTAGTCTTACCTATAACAAAATTTCAGATATTTCAGATACTGTTATCAAACTATTGTCCCAAAAGAGGACAATGAAAATTTAGATTAATCCAAACTATGACGACTGCCAAGTTTAACTGCCTTATTCGTCAGTTACTCCAGACTTCTGATCCATACTATTATGTCAGCAGATTAACAATTTAATGGAGAAAAAATTGATTACCCACTCTGTTCCTAGAACCACATTTAACCTCTGTGGGATGCACATAATTTAGTGTAAAACTCTTATATACAATTGCAAAATAATGATCTATATGTCAACTTAGGTAAAAATTTATTTCAGTTTAAGAAATGATACCCATTAAGAGCCTTGAAGTAAGAAAAATGCCTTGGAATAATTTATATTTGTCTTGTTTTCACTGACCATAAATCCTTTTCTTTATGAAAAATCTTTAAAACCTGTTTCAGCCCTTTCTTCCAGTAAGTAGTATAGTTTCTACTTTTTGTGTCACCGTCTTGCAAGGTTTTGAGGAGAAATCCTGAATCCCAACCTGCTGTGACAGGTTAAAGAAATGAACTGAACTTTCCCTCAGCAGGGGACTGGTTACTAGAACCTTCAGCAGATCTTCCTCCCCTCCTCCAGCCCAGGGCCTAAGTAGCTCTAATGATATGGAGAATTTGCTTATTTTTGCTTATTTAGGGTCAGAGAATTGTGTAGCAAAAGAATTGTGAGAAAAGTTGGAGATAATTCATACCAGCATTCTTATTTTATTAATTCTTTTCTTCCCTTTCTCATTTTACACATGAGCAAATTGAGAGGTAAAGTAAATTGGTTAAGAGGTTTTTCAGTCCTGGCTGAACATTTGAATTATCAGGAGATATTTTAAAATAATGCTTATCAGGTCTTTCCCAAACTTTATCAGGATCTCTGGTGTAGGATTCAGGCCAGGCATTAGTATTTTTAAAAAGCTTCCAAAGGGATTTAGTGTAAAGCTCCATAGAATTATGTGACTGAAACAGGGATGGACTGGGGTCCTTTTTTTTCTCTGATCATCTGAGTACCCATATTTGGACTTAATCTGTGTAAAAATCCCTCCTCTCAAACTGTACAAGAGGAAAGTTTTGAATGTCTAGGTATTTTTACTTTTATTTTTGGAGGTGGGGGCTTATCTTTCTTTTAGTCTTTTATTTTCTAGCCAGTTTTTACTTTATAGCACCACTTCTCTGCATTTGATAATTCATACCTTCTGTAATAGTAATCACTGGTTATCGCCTCTTTATTGAAGAACTGGGCTTCCCATCTTTTCTTTTTCAGATGATACTGTGAAGATGATGTTTTTCTCCTCCATGAAAAACAGTCTATTCCCCCATGATATTTTTTTATTCTGTGCTATGTCAGATGTCTTCTGTATGGTGCTATATTGCTAGTAAGTCTATTTCTAGCTTTCTACAATGAGGCAGTAATTCATTTAACATGTATTTATTGGAGACCTGCTGTGCTTTGCATAAGATTGGGAGACAGTGAAGAAGACACATGATCTCTACCCTTGAAAACACAGTATAATAGAAGAGACTTAGGGGAAAAAATCCCATTGAACTTGAGAAGAGGTATTATCGAGGTATGTGTGAGAGACTGTGGGATCACAGATAAGGAGCAGGCAAGGTCATTACAGTACAGGTAATGTTCTGTTGCTTGGTAGAGTAGAAATTACTCTCTTGATCCTCCATTAGGAGTGAAGTATATAACCTTTAAAGAAGACAACTGGTAACACCTGGAGTCTTATCGAAAGTCCATGCCCTCTGTACATATCTAGGAATTGATGCTCAGGTAGTAATAGGAAAAGGTGTAATGGATGCTGTGGTGTGTCCCCTACCTCAGAAGCATGGCACTCCTTTCCCAGCTGCTGCAGTGAAAGAGCTCTCAGCCAGGGAATTTGCCCACATCAGCAGTGAAGCATCCTCAGGTAAAACCTCCTCCTGGGGAAGTCCAGATCCTCCGTTAATGAGAGTATCTGGCCATTTGCCTTAAATCAGGACAACTCGAAAGGTCATTCTAACTCTAAGATTTCTTGTGGGATTGGCTGAGTCCTTCATTGCACTTCAGAATTTAACTTCTTCTCCCCTGTGTTGCATCCTTCACCCAAAACCACTCTCCAATAAACTTCTGAATACAAATTTCAGCATCTGTTTGCCAAGGAACCCACTTGTGACTCAAGAGTGTAAATGCAAATATTGAAAGGTTTTTGTTTTAGGATGCATACATACAAAAAGCTGTAAATGTTGCAAATGCCTAACAATAGAGAATTTGTTTAATAGATCATGAAACATCCATAACATAAAATACTATAGGATCATCCAGAATAATGTAGATATTTTGTTGATGGGATAAATGTTTAGATGCATTTTTTAATAAACTTTAAAAATCGATATATTATTGCATGCATAAAATGTACAAAGCATAAGCATGTAACTCAGTAAATTAGCTGAATACATTCCAAGTAAATGAATCTTTATTACTCTCTATATCAAGAAATTGATATTAGCAGGAAAAGCAGAATTGGGAGTAGAACATAGGGAAATGTATGGAGAATTACATACTAACATGTTAATCATGTTTTCCTAGGTGATAAAAATCCAAGTAATATATTTCTGTTTACTTATCCAAAATTTTAATATTTTGCAACATTTTTAATACTTGCCATTCTGGTCACTTGGTAACATAGAGAAATATTTACTGGAGCTTCCTAGTGAATAATTACTGACTTGATTTATTCCCCAAAATTAGTTAATGAGCACCTTCTAATTCTCATTATGAGCTCTATTACTAGATTCTTCTCTAATTTCTGGGCCTCTGATAAGATCATATTCCTGAAACTTTCTATTTAGCTGTGAATTAATGATGAAATCACAGGCCTATATTTCTCCCTAATATAGAAATCAACATATAATAAATTAACAATAAATGATAATGCTTATTCTTTATGCTGCCTCAGCTGTACATGAAAGTTTTCAATTCCAATGAGAATACGATGAAGACATTTAATTTTGTTTCTACATTTTATTTACTATGAAAACATACAAAATTTATATTGGGGTTACAAATTTTACTTTTTGCTAGTCTTTGACAGGAATCGAAGAGGGCGGGGCGTGTAGGTGAGGATTGTCCTTTTTGTCTATCTGTGATTCTGGTTAAGGTATGTGAATGGTTTAGACCAAAGGAAATTGGTGAATATCTCCACAAAAGCAGCTTGGGCTCTATGAAAAGCATAAACGTTAAAAAGAACTAGGTCTGATGTAGATATCCAACCTTTCTTCCTGGAAGGTATTGAGAAAAAGATCTTTAGAAGATGAAAGCACACAGCAAAACAGGATTCACCCCTGTGGCTCAGACAGCTGAGGTGCAGGCCAGACAAAACCCAGGGATCTGGGCTCAAGACTTGGGGCAAGGGAAAGGAAAACAAAAAAGAAAATTTAATTTGGGACCACGTTAGAGATCATCTTTCTTCACTCTTTTATTTCTCAGAAAACAACAGTGAGACCCAGAGAGGTCACACGACTTGGCCTCAGTGATCTACTGACAGCCGCCTCGTGACCCAGCTCGTGGAGGGGGATGGGCTATCTGGCATCCACACTTCCTCTCACACTTGTGTATAATGAGCATCGGACACTTTCCACTGGTAAACAAAACCATAGCTAGGGTGACCCAACATCCCCATGATGCAGGGGCTGCGGGGGATCTGGGGTCCAGCAGCGAACATTTCAAGAAAGAATTCTTGCGTGTCTAAGGACAGTTTTATACGTTATTAGAGAAAATGGAGGAGAAACAAAGCAAAAGCAAGAGAGAGAGTTTCCTGGGCAGGAAGAGCTGCCTCTAGGTTTGGCGGAGCAAGTAAATACATACCCTGCTCTGGCACTTGAGAGTAAGGAAGGGGCTCCTTAAATCAGAGAAGACCACACAGCTGTGGTGGGCAATCCCACGTGAGAGAAGAAGGGGACACCCTGAGACTCCCTCAAACAAATTTCTGTAGCAAGATTGATTCTGCTTTTCTAGCTCATGTATGAGATAAAATATTTAAAAAAAAAAAAAAGTGTTGAGGTTGGGACAGGCACAAAAACGAAGAGGGAGACCGTGGCCTTCTGGAGAAGTGAGACCCACAGTCAAGGAGGGGAACTCTGGCCAGATGGATTGCAGTGAGGGAAGCTATCAGGACTTTAGATCAAAACTCAAAGCAGGTCAGGAAAAAATTAGACTTCGTGACTCGATAAAGACTCCACTTAAATAAATGTGAGACTTGTCCCCTCCTCACTTGAGTGACCTGCCTAGACTTCTCTGTCCACAGGGTTTGTCCCTTGTCACCGTCTCCCAGCTATGGGAAATTAGCACCTCTATGCTCACTGTAATGTCCTAATGATTGACGCGGGGAGGAAAGCAGGAGATGGAAGAAAAGTCGCCCGAGAAGTTTCTAAACGAATGGCGTTTCTCCAGACCCTGCTTTCTTGTTGGAATAGGCGTGTGAAGCTTCTTCAAGAGAAGATGGGTACTGGTAGGAGCAGCTGTCCTCCAGGCAGCCCCTTCCTCCTAAACAGGCTCCCCTACCTCTAGGGTCCCCCATGAAGTCAACAAATGCACCCAGAGGCTGGAGAGCTGGGAGCCCTGACCTCTCATCCCTGACCCTGCCTTCTCTCTCCTCATTCCTGAGGCTCCAATGGAAGTACCCCTGATTTTATCTCAGTGCGAATCCCCAGGCCCCCTAACTTCTCAGCAGCAAAACTGCCTCTGCTTTTCTAGCCCACCACACTCACAGCAGAAAAGGCTGTGGGAGAATCCAGGGTTCAGAGAGATCGATTTCACAATGAGAGACTGCAGCCTTGGGGTGCACACCCAGAGGGCGTGTTCCCCACCTGTGACGCTCCAGGTGGCATGGCATAGAGTGAACACTGCCCTGGGAGTTGGGGACCTGAGCCTGGTTTCTGCTTTTGCTGCCGAGGTGCTGTCTGCTTTGCGGATGGCTCCGGCCCTCAGTCTCCTCATGTGAATACGGGGGCACTGGAAGAAGGTCCCTTCCATTGCCTATGTCTATTTCTATATCTTTTACATATTAAAGTACTTTGCATGGCATTCAAGATAGGTCTTAATCTAATTTTTTCCCTGTTCTATCTCCCACCTCCTCCCAGCCACGTGGAGAAGCTTGCTATATTCTAAACACTAAGTACTTGGTCATGTATCTATATCTCTCTCTTTGGTCTTTTTTTTTTTTCTTATTTGCATTGTCCTTCCCCTTCCCTAAAAAAAATTTCTAGTTATCATTATAAATTTTCTCCAAGATAGTCTTTGCTCTGAAACCTTCCCCGATTCCCCTCACCCCACCTTTTCCTCCTGTTGCTTCTGGGTAACCCCTTCCTCACTTATAGGAGCTTCTACAAAGGTCTGGTTTGTATTTGAACCCAAGGGGCTGCTTCTGTTGGGTAGAATTCTTAGCACTCGAGTGTTGTTTTGTTTTGTCTTCTTTTTAAAGAAAAAGTGCAGGCAGGAATGAAGGCAAGTAAGCAGGCAAGTAGAAAGAGAGAGGAGGAAGAAGCATTTTTTTATTTTTATTTCCATTTTAATTTTTCACTAAAGCTTGCTGTTTCTGCTCCCAGGCCCCAGACGCAAACCCCGGAGCATGTTACTTGCTCCTGCAGATGTGATTAACCAATCACTCCCCCACCAGGGCGCTCTAGCACTTGCGTTTTAAGCAAAGTCTTTGATATCATTACTCAGCACTTCTCAAGAGAAAGACAGGTCTGTGGACCCAGTGGAGAACACAGATTCCAGGCTCCCACATCCTTTGGGTGCCCCGCCTCTTCTCTTATCAGCGGTTTCCTTTCACACAGGAGTCTTGGTCAATAATTAATGGCACCCTGATAAGCTATAAGAAGAGCTGGCACAAGTATGTTATTTCTTAAGTAAGGTTGGTGGGGACAGGAGCTGCTCTAGAGAGGAAGGAGTCATGGGGGTGGGGGGGAAGGAAAGGCTGTTCTAGAACAGATGAAACCAAGAGATCACTGAGCAACCCAGACTGAAAGGTCATCAGGTCTTCTTCACTCAGGAGTCACAGACACCAGTCCCCACTTTCCCTCAGACATCCTGGGAGATGTCTCCCTTAAGAAGACCCTAGAGCATGCCCTGGTCAAGTCCTGGGCCCAGGGGAAATAGCTAGTGTGAACAACTACCTAAAGATAAAATAAAGATGCTTCCTCCTCTCTCTCGGGGTAGGTGGGGTGGGTGGGGGAGGAGACCCTGGGCTCCTACTTGGGGTGGGAAAGGACATATAGAGAATGAGCTCTGTCCTTGGAGCTGAGAAAGAATGCTAGAGGTGGGAGATGGGGCCCATTGCTGTGTGCTCTGAAAACCAGGCTATTGACTACACCTGGTGCGTTCACAAGCATGTCACAGGTGCCCTTGGGAAAGTGGAACTTGTACCTGATTGGCTGCAAACAAGGATTCAGGTGTTGGAAGCTGTTTTGTTCCCAGTGTGATAGTGGGATGGACAGGACGAGAAATGGAAAGTCTTATAGATGGGAATAATCAACAGGGATAATATCCCCAGGCTTGAAAGTCTTTTACCATTTGGTAGCTATTTGTGGTGTGAGGTGAAATGTGAGGAGACATTGTACCATGTTCTCCTTGGGAAAGGTGTTTCTTAACTGAGGCCTATAAGCACACAACTGCTGCTGCTTCTTTTTTTTTTTTTTTAATTTAATTTTATTGTCTTTTGAATTTAATTATAATTACAAATAAACTTACAGCATCACATATTTTGATCAACCTAGTAGGTCAACAACAAGAACATTTTTATTCGGAAAACTCATCAGAGGGCACTAATCTTTCCTTATGTTCATAAGGGGAAATCCCTGGATGTTGCTTGACTCTTTTAACATCTGAATAGTTGGTATCTAGTTGTGCCTCATCAATCTTGCAGTGCCATTTGCAGGAATTTTTTAAAT
Source organism: Solenodon paradoxus (assembly GCA_004363575.1). Classification (NCBI taxonomy): domain Eukaryota; kingdom Metazoa; phylum Chordata; class Mammalia; order Eulipotyphla; family Solenodontidae; genus Solenodon; species Solenodon paradoxus. The sequence continues at coordinate 319,685 of RJWH01001420.1, read as the reverse complement.
TGAGGTAACTTTGATTTACAACACAGTAAGTTTTATTTGTACATTTCCCTCATCATCAGATATTTGATAGCACATCATGCCCATCGCCACATCTCTCATCATGCCCCACGGTGTCCATTAGGCCCCTACCGCCCTTTGCTCCCACTGTGCATCCCCTTCTCCTCTGGTAACTCAGTTCCAGTGAACGCACAGCTTCTTGGCAAGCTTGAAGGGTCACAATAGTTGTCTCCTAAAAGACTTTTCAGTTTCATATACAATGGCTTGTAAAGTCTCCCAAGTTACTATAATCCAAACTGACCTGTGTCTTCATGGAGTTAGCACCAGAGTTTGGAGTCTCACTCCTGGAAAGGAATCAGGAAAACTGGACATAACTTGGAAGAGGGCAGATGTGTTCCTGGAGAGAGGGATGTGAAAGGGCTTCCACTACAGCCTGTCTCTCAGAGGCCCCTTGGGGCTGAGTGCTCATAGATCCTGTGCACTTCAGACCTTCTGGCCTGTTTTTGGCTCTGGGAGGATTTCAGAGATTGGTTTTCAGTTATTCTATGGAGGAGGCAAAAATGCAAGTGCCTTCACTTTCTCATGCATGCCCGAGGTCAGGCTAGTCACTGAGGGGGCTTCATGATGTGATGTGGTCTTGGGAGCCAGCCTTGAACACTCAGGTTTGTTCTCTCTCCACCCCTTGCAAGAATTCTGATTTGAGACCTGCTCAGAAAAGAGCTATTGACATTTTGAAAAAGCAATCTGATACTCTATGGTCACTTCTCTAGGAAGACAAGCTCAGGACCTAAAGGGCTTTGGTATGTCAGTTGCGCTCAAACTTCTGGAACGGAACCAACTAAACGCCACCCGCTTGCTTCTCACTTGCCTGCAACTGGTGTCCTCCCCACACACCTGTCCCCTTCACACTCAGGCTTATTAAGTCTCCTCTAAGAGACTTCAAAAGCCAAGAAATACTTCCTTCTCTTCCAAAAAAACAAATAAATTAAAATTCTCATCAAAGGCAGCTCTTTAGTAAGGAGACAAAACATTTTATTTGGTGCATGCTGGTGGAGCAGTAGTTTAGTGAGCTAACTTTGGCCAAGAATGCAGGCTGAGTATCCCAGGAACCTCGGTTGAAGACCCAGGGCAGGGGTGAAAACCAAGATGAAAACTAACTAAATAGAGTGCTTCTTCTTCCTTTCTTTTCTTGCCTGTCTCTGCCTTCATTCCTACCTGCATCTTTTCTTCAAAAATAAGCAAACATGGGCATGCCCTGGTGGCCTAGCAGTCTGTACACCCTAGGAGCAGTCCCATATATATCCCAAGGTCCCAGGTTCAAGAACAGGGCAGGGGGGAATGATCAATGTGAATAACTAAGTGAAAAGTAAATGAAGTGTCTTCTGCCTCAAAAAAAAAAAAGAAAAAGAAAAAGAAAGAAAGAAAAGAACTATTTTATTTATACTTGGAAATAAAGCTTTAAATACATATTCAGATTGATTGCATTCTAAATGTTTCCAGATCCTCACGGAGGAAGATTAAAAAACAGAAGGGACAAATAGGTTCTACATAGCCACACACAGATGGGTGGAAGGACTGAAAAGGGGGGAAAACTCAGAAAGGAGAGACAGCAGAGACTTTGGAGCTCTCTGGCCTTTCATTATCGTTTTCCTCTCTTCCCTCATCATTCAATCACTGTTGGACTCCACACTATTTTATCTTTTCTTGTGTTAATTTTTCTCTGCTTCCTTACTTCCTGAGGTTGACAAGAAGCCCTGTAATATTAGCTATTAGCCGATGTCTGGTGTGTGTATGTGTGTGTGTGTGTGTTTGGAGGAACCATGTGGAGACTTTGGAGCCAGCCTAGTGTCAGGACATCAGGACATCAGGACATCCTTGAGTTTTTCTGGACTTTCCTTGTAAAAACATCCTTACCCTGTACATACCCCATTCCTTGCTCTTTTAATAAACAAATCCACTCAAATGAGAACAAATTCCATTCAAGTTTGCTGTAGAGAGAATTCAGTCATCATGACTTGTGTTTGACAAAGATTCAAAGGCAAGACAGTGGCAGAACTTTACGATGGACAAAAGGGAAACCTTCAAGTGTGCCCTGATAAGGGACTGTTGACATGCGGAAGCTGGAGGTCAGCTAACTAGAATGAGAGCGACCTTTGTGATTGGTTGGGGATGCATATTTGGCTTTCTCTAGTTACTTCTGAGTTGGGGAAGTGAGGACAAAAATTAGGGCAGCTGCAGTTACAAATCACACTCCAGTTGTTTGGGGCCAGTTACTATGGGAATGGTTTGGCATCCTGGACTGTTCCTTGTGTGTAGTTGGTTGACTTCCTAGACTTACTACTACAGATTGTGAGTCAGAGGTTTACCTTGGTATATAGTCTGGCCATTGTCTGTTTGTATCTTCAGTCTCTAAGCCTCTCTATTCATTGTCTCACTTCTAAGAGGTTGGTCAACTTGGGAAAAGCCAGAATTCTAGATCTTTACTGCTTAGAAACTTAATTATCTTCATAGTCAACTGTATTGTAAGATCTTCTTGCTCTTGATATACCATCGTTATGATCATCTGATGAGAGAGGGTCTGTATGGATATATTTAAGATTCTGAATAAAATTACAAGAGATCACGATAATGACCACTCTCACTAAAACAAGAACAGTAATTGTCCCCCCTAGATGCTTTGAAGCAGGAAGCCCAGTTGCTGAACGTCAACCAAGACAGCAAATCACATGGACTGTAAGGGTCAACCTTAGACCATCAAATAGTTTTCTTTTCAAGGCGATGTTGAGCCTTGTGCCTTCTCTGTTTCATTGACAAATGTAAGAAGATTTGCAATGGCACAGATATCACCATGACTAGCCAACAAGAAATCTAAAGCAATTTGATTGTCTCTCATTCTCATGCCAATGAGCTGACACTGATCTGTCTTCCATCTAAGGAAGATACGATATCATTAATAACTTCTGGCAGAGTTAGTAGTGGGTTTCTTAAAGCCTTCTGTGTGGTTCCCAACAATTGAAACACTGATCCCATTGTTTGAGTACAAATTGATTCAGTTGTTCTCCCAAGTGGTGTGACTGACTAATCCAGATTTGAGTAGCCTTATTTTGGTTTTCATATCTGAGTTGGAATGTCCAGCCTTGGTATTTTGTACAATTAGAGCCTTTGTTCATACACAAGTCTTGGAATGCTATTCCTGAAGTTCATGAGTTGTTAGTCTGAGGCAAACAGGAGCACAAAGGAAAGCATATCCAATAAGGCCACATGGTGATCCAGGAAAAAGGCGTTTTTCATGACATGAGATTGAAACTTAGGGCTTAATTAGGATAGCTATTAGCTTCTTCAGGCGCTAAGAGTTTGGTCCATCAACCTTACAAATATAAAAATACCTAGGGCCTGAACAGCAGAGAAAAATAATTAGTTCTTATGGGAGAACACAGAAAAGTCACAGAATGACTTCTTTTGAGTCAATGTCCATGTAGGTACAGGTGGAAATGCCATTGGCTGTGACTGCCTATGGTCTCATTTGATGAAATCAGAATTGTACAAAGGTACTTGTTATGGGGATCTGGTGAAAGATGGTACATTCAGTCGTGATTAAGACTGAGAGCCATGGCTACTATTTGAGATAATCTAAACATGGCATTAGAATGAGTCTGCTGTCTCCGCTCTGCTTTATTGAAGTACAATTGACATTGTAAAATAGTTTATAATATTATCATTTGAGAGAGATATATATATACATATATATATAGTAAAAGGATGTCCAACCCCCCCCCCCACCAATGTGAAAAAATCCATCACTTCACATGCTTACCCATTTAGAATGAGTATGTCCTAACCTAACAATTATAATAAGAAGAAAAGAGAAAAAGCCTCATTGTGAGTGGATGACAACTACAGGTCTAAAGAAAATAAGAAAAAGAGAAGTATAAACAAGCAGATGTAAAAGGGAATTAGGAGGTTTGGTGCAATACCTTGGGTAGAAGCTGTCCACTCTCTGGTCAGCTGCTTATTCCAAAGCTCTCAAAAACTGTCTGCATCTTGAGACCACCTGTTTTTGGAGGCTCTCTGGGAATCCTCATTTTGAGGTTCCATATTGGAGTAGCCTTCCAATTACATGAAATTTTGCATTACTTCTTTAGTTGTGAAGTGTGAACCCAGTTATTGACGACCTGGAATTTCACTGCTGCATTTTATTTTAAAAGGAAAGGTAGAGGCAGGAACGAAGGCTAGTAGGCAGGCAGGCAGGAAGAGAAAGAAAGAAGCCTCTTTATTTTATTTTTATTTAGTTGTTCACACTGGTTGTTTTCCCTGGATCCAGGACTCAAACGCAGAGGTGTGTGACTTGCTCTTTCAGAGGCGACCATCCTAACTGCTGCCCCACCATGTTATGCCTGTGTTTGTGTTTAACAATATCTGATAAGGTCTCTTCCAACTTGAGGTTCGAGAACAGTTTTGTGTGATGTCTCTTCCAATAAATGAAATTCCCTGGTTGAAGATCATGAGGAGAGCGATTAGAAAGATGTTTTAAGAATGTGACCTTAATCTGTTAATGGTAAGACTATGTATAAGTGAGTCCCTTGTAATAGTTTATCATATCTACATGCAGTAGGGTTGAGTCTAGTATTTAGTATTTAGGAGCTGAAACTCCTAAACATATAGACCTTCCAGTTATCAGTTCATAGGAGATAACCTATGTGTTCCTGACAGAGTGGCCTGAATAGCCATAAAGGATAGTGATACAAATACCTTTGGGGAAGAGAGCTCAAGTGTCTTTGGAAAGATTGCAAGTTTTAATTTAATTATGTCATTTGTCCTTTTAGCTTTTTGGGTGCAAAGGACAGAGTCATTTTTAAGTAAATGGCGACGACTTATGGAGTTGTATATTTTTAAAAAATGGTTTCCATAAAGTCCGTACCTCCACCAACTTACGTACCAGTTATGCTGCCCCAGATTGAAAACAAAAAATCAACTTTTTAGTATGAGCTGTAGCTTTTGGCAAGGAAATGTTTCAAGTCATCCTGAAAATAAGCATGCGATTATTGACACATTCAAATCTCATGGAGATTAGAAGATCGATACATGTCTAAAGGTGTCCAAGGTACTCTGGAGACTTTGGTTTCTCATCATGTCCTATATTTACAGTTTTTTTTTTCCAGAACTGTGTCATCGGCAGGTAATGTGGTAGAAAATAACCTCAGCTTTCTTTTTAAAGTTTCCCCACCAATATTGATTTTAGGTAGTAAGCACTTGGTCTGGTCCTTGATGAGTGTTTCGTGGAGAAATTCAGATAATACCCATTTCACATCTTCTGGTGCCACTAAGCAGCTTTCTTGAGCATTCAGGGATTATCTAAGTGAAAGGTATACCTGATTTTCTCCCATCTTTTTCAGAATCAGGGACTAAATGTTGAAATTTTATAAGGCCTCTTTGGCTCCCACCAGAGATTTATCCTTTGAGGGTTTTAATTACATCATAGCCTTGGTTAAAGCAGCAGAGTTTGACAAAATGATCTGCTAGAGCAAATCCTTTGATTTCTTATAATCTCTTTCAAGTGGATCTCAATCTTCATGATAACCATATCCCTGGGAAGCAGGAATGCATCTAAAAGTTTCTTTACTTGTTGTCTCTTTTGATGTTTGCTCTGATGCATCCTAAAATCATATACTACTCCAAAAGCATACATGCTATCTGCATATGTGTTTACTCTGGTCTTTGGCTAGTTTTTGCTATCCAGGCTGGCCACTTCAGAAGACTCTATTATTAAGAGCTTGGTTAGTGGTAACATATCCTGCAGATAACCTCTTATTTTAGGTTTAAGGAATGATCCATCAACAAGTAATATTAGGTCAGGGTTCTCAATAAGAGTCTCTAATAAATCTGAGTGAGAGAAAGTTCCCAACCTCAGATAAGATGACCATGAATCTCTCCTAATCTTTCACTCTTCTGGTAAGGGTAGGAGAGTGACAGGGTGTTTCAAGGTGAATAGTAAGTGAGACAGAGAGAGTAATAAGATGTTCTTTTAAAAGTTAAACGACAAAAAAAAATATTACAAACCAAGAAAGAAAGACAAAATCTTAAATAAACTCCTTCTACCACATGATCACACCCCCATTCCCTCTTCTCTGTTAACCTTGGCTCTGCTTTCAAGGTCCAAAGGTTTATTCTAATTTTATCCTGTCAGTTCATTTGTGTTGTTTCTTTGTATTCCAGAGATAAGTGAAACATCTAATGTTTGTTTTTCCCTTCTGATTTACTTATTTAGCAAAATACCCTTGTTTTCATTCCATGTCATAAATGGCAAGATTTTAATATTTTGGCTTTTTTTTATGACGATAGTATTCCATTGTGTATATATACCAGGTCTTCCTTATGCATTCACGCATCAATGGGCACTTAGGTTAATTCCAGATCTTGGCTATTGTAAATAGTGTTGCAATAAACATAGGAGTTTATACATATTTTTGTACTATCAGTTTCCATACTGTTTTTTAAAGAGACTGCACTGGATATAAAAATCAGTACACAAAACTTGGTATATGGAAACAATGCATTGCTATATGGAAAAAATGGACTAGATAAAAGAGAAATCAAGAAAGAAATTCCATTCACAATAGCAACAAAAAAAAGACAAAATGCCTGGGAATAAATTTAACTCGGAGGTGAAAGCCCTCTATATTGAAAACTACAAAACATTAACAAAAGAAATAGAAAGCACAAAGGGATGAGAGAATATTCCATGCTCATGGATTGGAAGAATTTAACATAGTTAAAATGGCTAGCCTACCTAAAGCAGTATACATATTTAATGCAAATCCCACCAAAATTCCAAGGACATTTTTCAAGGAAATTGAACAAACAATACTGAACTTTGTATGAATCCACAGAAAACCTCAAACAGTGCAAACTAGCCTCAGAAAAAAAGAACTATGGAGGAATCACACTCCTGACTTCAAACTATATTACAGAATGATTGCCATAAAAACAGTATGGTGTTAGGACAAAAACAGACACACAGACCAATGGTAAACTGAGATCTCATATGTAAAACCACACTTATATGGGTAGTTAATTTATGACAAAAGAGCCACAATGGAGAAAGAATTTTCTCCTCTACAAATGATGATGGGAAAATTGGACAGTTACCTGAAAAAAAAGAAAGAAATCAGATTACTCACTAGTTCCAAACATGAAGATTAACTTAATATGGATCAAAACCTTGACACTGGACCCCCAAACCATAAAATATATAAAAGAGACTATATGGAAAATGTTCCATGACATCAATCTCAAAAATGTCCTTGAGAAAGTGACATCCACAGCCGAAGAAACTAAAGTCAAACTAAACAACTGGGACTACATCAACTAAAAAGTTTCTACGCAGTGAAGAAACCACCCCCCACACAAAAAAAAATCCCCAAAACAAAAAAACCGCTATCCACAGAATGGAAGAAGATATCTGTTCTTCCATTTATTTATGATTTTGTGTTATTTATGATCTTGTTTACTTATGATTTTGTCTTTCCTTCTTGGTTTGTATTATTTTTTGCTGTTGTTTAACTTTTAAGACATCTTATTACTCTCTCTATCTCACCTACTATTCACCTTGAAACACCCTGTCACTCTCCTACCCTTACCAGAAGAGTGAAAGATCAGGGGAGACTCATGGTCATCTTATCTGAGGTTGGGAACTTTCTCTCACTCAGATTTATTAGAGACTCCTATTGAGAAGCCTGACCTAACATGCATCAGACACAAGCTTAATCTCCAAAATGTATAAAGAGCTCATACATTTCAACAGCAAAAAGCAAATGACCCACTCAAAAAATGGGCAGAAGAACCGTATAGACCCCTTTGTAGAGAAAACACACAGATGGCTTATAAACACATGAAAAAATGCTCTATATCACTCACCACCAGAGAAATACAAATAAAAAACACAATGAGATATCACCTTACACTTAAGAGATTGGCCTATATAAAAAAGACTAGAAACAAAAAGTGATGGAGAAGGTGTGGAGAAAAAGGAACTCTCCTCTACTGTTGGTAAGAATGTAAATTAGTGCAAACTATTTGGAAAACAGTATAGAGATTCCTGAAAAAAAAAAAAAAAGAAAAAAAGAAAAAGGTGGATTTACCATTCAATCCAGCAATTCCACTTCTAGGTGTATACCCAGAGAAAATAAAAAATCTAATCAGAAGAAAAATCTGTCGTCCCGTGTTCATAGCAGCACAGTTCAAATAGACATGGAACAACCTAAATGCCCATCAACAATAACTGGATAAACTAACTGTGGTGTATATACTCAATGGATTTCTATGCCATTGTTAAAAAAAAGATGAAATGATTTCCCTTCTAACAAGCTGAATGGAACTGGAGGGGATAGTGCTAAGTGAAGCAAGACAGGAAGAAAAACAGAAGTACAGGGTAATTTCACTTATCTATGGAATAAAAAAGAATAAGACAAACAGACAAATCTCAACAAAATTCCCAGATGGAAGACTGTGACTACCTGCGAGGGGCGGAAAGCGGGGGACGGGACAAGGTGAAAGAACTCCAGTGGGTAGGTGTGGTGTGAAGTGCACACAGACTGAAGTGCAAATTCAATATCCTAAAATGCATATAGCAATGTAACTAAAAGAAATAATGAAGGGGGAAAGTGACTGCACCAACCTGAACCCACGCTATGGAGAATAGTAGAATTTTGTAAGGAATTAGTTAGCTAGCTGAAAACTGTTGGATGCTGTCTGTCAGTAGTGATGTCTCACTGTATGAAGCACCATGAAGTCAAGCAGGGAGACTAGAACTAATTCAGTTCTGGCATCAATACATTTTGCAGTGGCAGCTATTGCCCTAAGGCAACGGGGTTGCATTCGTAATTGGGTCAAAGGTCAGGCTATCCTAAAGATGGGTTTTTCAAGGTTTCCAATGAAGGTGAATTAGAATCCCAAGAACTTGTCCAGATTGGCACGCACAAATAGGCTTGATGGCATGTTATAATTAGGGATGACTGAGGAAGGAGGCTATTGAGAGACCTTGTTGGAGTCAAAGAAATCCTGTTCCTACCTAAATGGTGAAACTGAAATCTTATTGGACAAACTCGCTGAAATTCTTCTGACACTGCAAAGGTGCCAACAGAATGACTACTTTCATACATCTGTGGACCACACCTTGGTGGGACTCCCCCCACTTTCCTAGTCTTTCATGAATAAATGAACACTGTGGAGACCCCCTTGGATTCACAAAGTTGATATGAAGATTATTTTAAACTGAAGATATTTGAGGCTTAGCAGATAAGAAAAGAACCTTTTCAGGGCTTCCCTTATCTGAGACTGAAGAGGCCATAAAGCCCCTCTTGGGAGAGTTTTGCAACCAGGAAGATGACCACATGCACCTGCATGGATAATATCTCAAACTCTCTTGCCTCCCATTCTTCCCCCTAAAAGCTCATTTACCTTTCCTAGAAACAAAAGAAACCATTACTTTCTATAGTAGGACCACCTTCACCCTCTTCTTTCCCCTATTAAGTTGGTTTATAACCTCTCAACCCTAGCAGTTCTGGGAACCACTTATTTTATGCTCAAATGCATATTAATCAACTTTGTTTTTTCTCCTGCTAATCTGTCTTTTGTTAGTTAATTCACATACTCCAGGATAAGAACTTAAGTGGGTAGGAAGTTTTCCTCTCAACATCACCCTAGATGATATGAATATGAAACAGCTGGAACAATACCTCAACCCTCTGAGTCTCCTGTGCATGGCTCACTATGACAGGAAGATCCAAGGACAGTGGAGCACAGTCCCAAGAGGCAAAGGAGAAGCTCCTATTCTTCTAACTATTTAGCCCTTCCCTTAATTAAAGAAGCCATCTAACACTCCCTGGGCCTCCACCCTTCTCCTAATCCAGAAAAGGTCTTTTGAAAGGGAAGTTATTTATCTTTACTTTCAGAGTTATTCCTCTTCATCACATGGTGTCCACTCTTCTCTCCCTTGAGACCCCAGGTCCCCTTTCTATACTTCAACTCAAGATATGAATCATGGGTCAGCCCATCTACCTCAGAATTTGCCACCATGTAAATTCTCCATATGTCTGTTATTAAATTTGGACTTTTCTCTTCATAATCATGCCTAATGTTAATTTGTTCATTCATCCAGCCTGTGAAAAACCTGAGATATAGGGGAAATTTCCCTTTAGCCCCTACAAAAACTGCCAAAGAGTAAGAGAGAAACAAAACCTGGGTGGAGGGAGGAGTGGTGGGCCAACTATTGGAACAAGACACTAAAATGTCACACCACACTACATCTTTCTTAGCTCTCCATTCATTTCTGAATGCATACACATCAGCAAATAATGTTGACTTAACTAAAGACTTCTTGGATATTTAAAATATCCAAATATCTTCCCCTTTGAAGAATTTGGTTCTTCCCACCCTCTCTTCTCTCCCCAGGGCTCTGAACTGCCTGCTATCTTCAGCTCAGATTTTCAACAAAAGTCTAGCAGATTTGTTGCCTCCACCCCCTGTAGAGCTAGAAGAAAGCAAGTCAGAGATCATAGCCCAGTATTATTTAAATAGATTATGTGTGTGTGTGTGTGTGTGTGTGTATGTATGTGTGTGCATGTGTGATGCTGGTGGTGGTGGTGGGGTCTCAAACCTCACTTCATGTGAACAATCATTAGATCTAACATCTATTTATGCTTTCTATACACTACTCTAAGTCCTTTACACATTGCCTTATTTCATCTGAATAACAAATCCAAGGGGCACATATTACCATCCCTATTTTAGAGCTGAGAAGACTGAAGAACAGGGAAATAAGAGCCCCGCTCTTAAAGGTATCAATTCAGAATTTGGACTGAGACCATCTAAATCCAAAGCATGGAGGGATATTTTCATAATTCTCACTCCAGAGGTATCAAAATTATCATGAGAAGAGGGAGGCCTATTTCTAGGAGGAAATTCTGCTGCTAAGAAATGATATTCTGTAGTTTTTTTTTTTTTTTTCTCCAAAAAGGGTTTCCGGGTTTTAGTTTATTTTTAGTTCCTCTACTTAACTCTGACCTATAGGACCAATGGTCACATGCTCGACTTCACCCTCCCAGAAGAGGGCAGGAAGTGGCTAGCACTGTGTGAAGCCACCCTAGAAAGTAAAGAAGGTCTTCTCCTCTTCCTCCTCCTGTAGGGAACTCTTTTCCTCCTTATCCAGATTCATCCCCTTCCGGCTGGGGACAGCTGGATGCCTGTCTCCCTTCCCTGCAGGGGAAATGCCCTGGGAAACAGAATTTTGACCAAAGCCATTTCCAGGACTCCTGAGCAAAGAGGGGGCCTTCCTTTACCCCCATTCCCTTTATTAACCTCCAAGGGCTTCTGGTGAGATGACAAGGACTTGGTTGGGGTTTGGGCATCAGTGCTGTATGACTGCTGCTGCTTCTGGGAATCAGCAGAGGAGAGTCTCTTGGTAAGAGAGACTCTCATTAAGATTCAGCTTCCCCAACAACCCTAAAAAGGGAGTGGCCTGGACGATTCCCCACCCCTTCCTCACAACGTCCTTGTTTTCCTCTAGACCAAAACCAACATGCTCCTCCCACCCTTTTCTTCTGGGAAGCCAAGCCCCTTTGTAATCTGCATAAGGTCCACATCCCAGCTGTCCTGCAATTGCAGAAAGGGATCTTCCGTTCTTTCCTGAAGACCAAGCTAGCAACCCAGGTAAGTGGCCCAAAAGGTGGTCTCAGGAGCTGCTTCTGCTGGGGGCTGGAGCTGGAGTGAGTGAGACTAGCGTGGAGAGAGCCTGAGCAGAGGTGAACAGGCCCTGGGGGCAGAACTGGCTCTGGGTGGACCGCGGAGGCGATGGAGACCCACTAGGCTGGAGACAGGGCCGCCTCCAGATGGCCGGAGGCGAGCATCTCTCTTGGGAATACAATGGCACCCTTTATGATGATACTGGTGTCAGGCACGGGGCTGAGTTTCCCTTGTTTTGTAGGACAACAGGGCTCTGTCAGCTATGACCCTGGGTGTCTTAGTGGCTTCTCAGGCATACAATTTGGCTCATGTTTTATTCAAAAAGGATCTTTAATGAGCCACTGGAGCAACGGGCACACATATATTTTATTTAAATGCATTTAAGAAAAAAAACCCTCCAGTCTCCAAAGACAGGATTGCCAGGATTTTCGGTTATTTTGGTGGTCACCACCTAAGGGGAAGATGACCTGTAAGCAAGTGGGAGTAAAATGTTCTTGGAGAAGAGTATTCCATGGATGTCCTCACAGGATGAGGGGCATCTCACTGTCCCGAAGGGAGGCTGCGCCCTGGGAGGCCACAGGTGGGAGGGGGCCCTCTTCCTAAAGGGACATTTTTCCTCCTCTCTGCCTTTCCCTGGTAGGCACCTCCAGAGGAGCGAGGCCACCATGGCTCTGGCGAGGTCCCTCACCCTGTTCTCACTGCTCGTCCTGGTGCTGCTGGTGCTAGGGTGGGTCCAGCCTTCCCTGGGCAAGGAATCTCGGTTCAAGAAGTTCCAGAGGCAGCACATGGACCCGGCCAGCTCCCCCAGCACCAACTCCAGCTACTGCAACCTAATGATGAGGCGTCGGAACTTGACTCAGGGACACTGCAAACCGGTGAACACCTTCGTGCATGAGCCCCTGGTGGATGTCCAAGCCGTCTGCCTCCAGAAAAACATCACCTGCAAGAATGGGCAGCCCAACTGCCACCAGAGTGGCTCCAGCATGCACATCACGGACTGTCGCTTGACAAATGGCTCCAAGTACCCCAACTGTGCATACCGGACCAGCCAGAAAGTGAGATACATCATCGTGGCCTGTGAGGGAAATCCATATGTGCCAGTCCACTTCGACGCTTCTGTTGAGGTCCCCAGCACCAGAGCAGGGTGATGCCCCTCCAACCCATCACTGAGGCTCCTGCATCTTCCTTCCTTGTCCTGGGGATATAAGTTAGGTCTCCTAGCCAACACACACATGCTTCCTATTCCTGAGGCTTTTGCTGGCTCGGTTTGGGGTTGGGGGTAGGTGGGAGGGAGGGAGTTGAGGGAGGGGCCCCATGTTAACCACTTCACTGCTTCTTTCAATAAAAACAATTGCAGCCACCTGGATTCTTGATGCTGTCCCCAGCCAGATACTGTTCGTGTGACTGTCTCCCACAAAGGGTGAGAGCTGTAGATCTGGTTAACTTGGGTGGGCACTGAATGAAATAATTCAATGTCTCCTCTTTTGATTCTTGGTTTTTAGTGACTTGAGATCATTTCTTTCCTTAAAGATGCTAAGCTTAAAGCTTTTAAGTGTGGGCTCTTTTAGATGAAAGGGAATCACCATCTGGGACACTGTCAGGCTGGGTACATTTCAACACCAGACTCTGGCACAGAAGGAAAGACAGCATGGCCTTGGGGAGAACCTCTCATCTTCAGGGTGAACAGGAGGAGGCTTTGAAAGTGTGACCCTAAATTTCTGTTTTCCTTTTTTGGAGTGAACTGTTATTATTAAATCAGAAAGATCCTCATCTCTTACTCAACGAGTTGCATCTTAAATTTAGGAACTAGAAGGGACTTTTCAGATCATCAGACTGAGGGAGAGTAAGTCGGTTCCTACTTGTGTGCTAACTCTGATTAGATGTGCTGTTCTAGAATGCTTTATAAAAGCTTCTAAGCAAGCTGCGTTGCAGCCATTGCCTCTACAGAAGGCACAAAGAGGTAATGGGGTATGTGCCACCCATTGGCTATTTCTTATTTGATGTAACGCTGCCTTTAACAGAGGAGCAACTTTAATCTCAGAGAGGTTCTGTGACTTTCTCATGGCCGGCTGCTAGTTTGTGGCACAGCTGATACTAGAAACCAGGACTCACAGCCTCCCTGTGCTCTCTACTACTAGAGCCGACTCCAGGAGGAAGTTCCTCAGTCTCCCTCCGTTTCTAAATATGGTGGAGTCTCTGCTCTGTGCCCCTGAGCTCACGGGTACTCTCTCTCTCAGCTTGTCCATGCACTTAGCCTGTGAATCTGCTCAATTTTTGGTAACCTTTCCTCTCAGTCATTAAAATCACTAGATTTAGCTCCTGTCATCACTTAATCATTTCACTTGACCCTCTGTCTACAGTTGCACCTGGCCCTGGACAAGTTCAGAGAATAAACCTACAACCAGTTTGACCAGTTGTGTCACTATCTTTATACATTGAATTTACAAATGTTAGGATGACTGTGTTTTTCTTACATAAAGGGAATCCTTAACCTGGGAGTTTCTGTAAGAGGAAGAAGGCTGGCAGGTGAGAAGGGACCAGTATCCCTGCCTTTCTGTAGATGAGGGTATCTCACACCTTACTAGCAGTGAGGATGGAAGAGGACAAAAAGGAGAGCTCAAGTTTCTGGACATTTTCTTTAGCCAGTTTTTTTCTTTTTTTTAATAAGAAATGAAGGCAGGAAAGAAGCAACGAGAAGAAGCATTTTATTTATTTAGTTGTTCATTTTAGTTGTTTCCTCCCACCGCTTGGTCCTCAGCCACGAACCTGGATTCTTGGGTTGTATGTAGACTGTGCCCCCAGCACATGCTTAACACTTGAGCCACCAGGGCTCGCCAACCAGAACTCTTCTTGAGAATACCCACTCTTCTTTCTGACCCTAAACTCCTTACTCCTCCTCCCTTCCCACTTGTGTTAAGAGGGCATCTTAGAGGTGCTTTCACAGTCATCAGTTCTGACTTCTGCCTCCCTTCTGGGGGCCTCCCTCTGGAGAACAAAGCAATAGGTGATTAAGCATGGTCAGGTGCAGCCCTGCACAGCCAGGGAGCTTGTGGAGAGGGAATGTGCTCCCCACAGAGTACAGAGGAGAGGAAAGACAGCACCCTGTCTTGCAGAGCGTCAGGCACAATCAAGGAGAGAAGGCTCATAATTCCAAGATCTCTTCTGTGAGGAGACTGGTGCTAGTCCACAAATAAAGGAATACTAACCTCTTCTGGGAGATAGATCCAGGTAGATAAACCTTAAAATTGAGGTACATTACATGGAAAGATGGGTATCTGCTTGAAGACAGAAATGACCATGTCCAGAGATTCTTCTAAAAAGGATCATGTTAATTTTCAGTAATTATTCAAAATTCTGCAGACTCAGTAAGCACATGTCTGCCTCCCAGCTTTGCCTTAGCCTGCAGCTGTGAGTATACTGATAAAATCGATAAAATCAGTGTCTTCTGCTTCTCCTGGCCTGGTGGTCCTCGCTCTCCTCCTTCCTTTCTTGATGGTAAATTCTCCCTTCAATCCCAGGAGCCAGTAGTGCTCCAGCCAGCACTGCCCCAAGTCCAAATAGAGCAGTTGCCCACACCTGAAACGAGTCCTTCAAGCAACAGTAAATGATGATCATATCAGGTATTCTCTTTCCAGTGCTGCCTCTCCAGTCCTTTCTCTTTAATTGTGAAATGACAGCCTACTCCCCTGGCCCCCTCCTGCCTGCTTCGATGCATCAGACCTCAGAGAGCAAGTGGGGGGAACACGAAGAGGCTCTGTATCTATCCATTCCTGGTGGAAAGCACTTCAATGCTGTTTCTTGAGAATTATTATGACTTGGGGCCACCCACGCTCCATGTGCATGACTCACAACTCATGAGGGAGGTTCCACTTAGAAGGTACAGGATGAAAGAGTATCCGCCTCCTGAAGACTAGCCAGTGACACACCTAGAAGCATCTCAAAACTGTTTCCCCGACAGATGGCTTAGTACCTTGGTAAATCATTCAATAAGTTCACATGGACTCTGAGTATCTTTGTGTCTTGCAGTAGGTGCAGATGGGAAGGTGTCAACTCAGCATCCTCCTTCTATCCGACTTTCTCTTACCACTCCTCAGTTGTCTCCACTGACAATAGAGAAATTCATCTGGATCTCTCTAGGCATATTCGACTAGTGAGTACAGCGACTGTAATCTAAAGTTCATCCTGTGTGTCATTCTCTAGCTCCTTCTTACTCTAAGTCAGGGCAGGACATTACTCAGGGCTAGCTTCCTCCTTTTACACTTTTTGTGAGTGATGCAGCTGGATGGATATTAGATCTGGGGACCTGATTTAGTCCTGGCCTTGCTCTCAGTTCCTGGTGACCCTGAGGCAAATCTGTAGCCTTCTCTAGATCATATTCTTCTAACCAGGGAGTGAGATTGGTAATCTCAAACATTCCCTTACATTTAGGACTCTCTTTCGAACTGTGCTGGGCATAGCTGTGCAGTTTCTGGCTGTATGTAAGTAGATGTATATGGAAGCGTCACATCCCTGAAGTCTGGCTTAGTTCCAAGCTCTCCTCTCAACACAAAGCCACATTCAGAGGTCAGATCAAACACCAGTCTAGGCTAGATTTCCTTTGTTTATTTTAGACAGCCTCAGAGAGTCAAAGCTGGCACCTCTGTTAGGCTTCCTATGACCTCAAGAACACATGGAGATTTTTTTGGTTGGCTCAGAGCCCACGGAGAGGAGAAATGAGTGTGGAGGTAAGATCAGGGCAGAATCAAGAGCCTGCAGGGTTGAGATCAGGAATTTCCTCAGTTTCCTTGAAAACATGAAGCTTGAGAGCTAGGTCCTGCTTTAGGCAGGCAGGTTCAACAGCCTTTCTTTCCCACCTTCCTCATGCTCCCCTACCTCTCCCATAAACACCATCAAATGATTTAAGCGGAGGTCTCTGGGATAGGGAAAGCTTGAATTGCAACAGAAGCATAGATTTGTTTGCATGGGACCACGAGTGTATGTACACTTACCTAAGCATACCTGTGGTCACGCTGCAGATCTGTGGAATCGAGGAATGTCAGTGTATGAAGGACATTTCATGATCTGTCTCCAAAAACCTTCGTCTTAAAGAGATAAACTGAGGCATGAAGGCAAGGATGGAGTGAAGAAAACCAGTTTGCTTGATTCCCAGAATATGTGCTTTTATGACTTACCTCCAAGTTTTCTGTTTTTAATAATAAAATCATGTAGTCAATTGATCTTTTTGATATATAATTCTATGAATTTAAACAAATGCATAGAATTGCCTAACCATTTTTCAGGACACAAAGTAGTTCCATTATCTCAGAAATCTTTCTGTGTTATTTCTTTATAGACATACCCTCCCCCCAACCCAACATCTGGCAGCTGCTGATCTATTTTCTGTCACTACAGATTTGTCTTTTCAAAATGTTCTACAAATAGAATTGCATAGTATGCAAACTTCAAAGACTGGCTTCTTTTACTCAGCTTAATGTCTTTGAAATTTATCCAAGTTGTTATAAGACTCAATAGTTCATTCCTTTTTA
Organism: Solenodon paradoxus; assembly: GCA_004363575.1. NCBI lineage: Eukaryota > Metazoa > Chordata > Mammalia > Eulipotyphla > Solenodontidae > Solenodon > Solenodon paradoxus. Next base: position 302,424 of record RJWH01001420.1, on the reverse strand, counting down.
TTGCTAAGTACAAGTCCATTGTATGAATGTTCCATAGTTTATGTATTCCTTCACTCATTGAAGGACATTGAGTTGTAGCCATTTTGGGTGATTATAAAGGCAACTACTCTAAACATTTGTTCAAGTATTTGTGTGTGAATTGGTGAAAGGATAGTACCTAGATCAATGGGGCAGCACACAGAACCCAGAAACAAACTCACACAAATATAGTCAAGTGATTTTTGACAAAGGTGCAAAACAATTCTAGTAAGAAAAGATAATCTTCAACAAATGGTAGTGGAGGAATTGAACATCACATGTAAAACCTTCCCCCACAAAAAGAACACTTTCAACCATAAGTCTTCCTTCCCTTGCTCAACCTCTTCACAGATTTATGATATGCTTTAGAATCCTAGACTCATCAACTAGATTTGTTTGCAGTCAGGTATTGAGTAAGTGGGAGCCTTGAGCAGGCAACTAAAGGAGACAGAAGTCAGAAAAAGGGTGGTAGAAGATGTTACAAATATGGTATTAAGGAAGTGATGGATGAGACCTGGAGGTAAAGAGGTATGAGAAAATAAGATCAGGAAAGATGGCCTCCTTCCCTTGGGTCTGTTGACTACCTGGTCTGGAGGGTTATAATTGACTCTTTTATTTAATTGTTCACCTTGGCTGTTCCCCCACTGCCCTGGTCTCAAACCTGAGTCCTTAGGATATATTTGGATTATGTCCAGTGGCCTTTTTGGCATGCCAATTCTTCAGTGTCTTTATAAATAGACAAACACCTACCAAATGACTCAGCCATCTACTCTCTGGCATTTACCCTGGAAAAATAAAAGCCAAGTCCATACAAAGACTGGTACATGTATACTCATAAAAGCTTTTATCTGTAATATCCCCAAACTAGAAATTCAAATGTCTACCAATACATAAATGGATAAACAATGTATAAAGGTAAAATGAGATACTACTTGATAATAAAAACTAAGGAGTGGATAAATTTCAAAGTAGTAATGTTGAGTGAAATAAGCCAATCACTATTGCCCCCTCCCCCCCGCCCCAATAGAGCACATGCTCTGTGATTCCAGTGAAATGAATTTTAGAAATTGTAAGTTAATAGATAGTGACAGAAATCAGATCACATGTTGCTTGGAAAGTGGGGGGTTGGGAAAGGATGGAAAGGAGGAATTACAAAGGGACACAGAAACTTTGGGGTATGATCGATATGTTCACTATTCTTATCATGGTGATTTATTTTTTTATTAAGGCAATTACAGGTAGAGTAGGGTGAGCAGACGCAGACAGGCAGAAAGAGAGAGGAGGAAGAAATGTTTCATTTATTTTATTTAGTTGTTCATCTTGTTTGTTCCTGCTGGTCTGGGGAAGATAAACTGGGACTTTGGCATGCCGTGTTGATTATTTTTTATGGGTGTACCAACTTGTCAAAATTTCTCAGAACTATGCATTGTAAATATGTATGTTTTACCATGTGCCATTTATACCTCAATAAACTATTTTATTTATTTATTTTAAAGGGAAGGTATAGGAAAGAATGAAGGTATTCAGAGGCAGGCAGGCAGACAGGAAGAGAGAAGAGGAAAAAGCGTTTTATTTATTTTATTTAGTTGTTCATCCTGTGTGTCCTTCTTAAACCCCAGGACTCGAACCCAGGTCCTTGGCATATGCATGGCCTATGCCCAGCTGGAGGCAGCAGACCCACATGCTACTCCACCAGAAAGTAAACTATTTTAAATGTATGCTTCCCACTTCTACCCCCACTCCCTCTAACCCTTCACTGACCACCAAAAGGCGAAAAAGGTTTCCTTCATGTATGTCTTGAGCTTTCATAGTTGACTACAGAACAAGACTAGGATTGATAAAGTATGAGTGAAAAAGATTATTTAGAGGTAATGTACTGAACACCCTTTGTCACCAGAGCAATTTTTGTAAAGGCAAAGTAAATCAACCCCTCAGGGACTAGGGGCTGTAGGGAACGGCCTGACCTTCTCCAAAGGACTTTGACTGACTGGGCACTCTAGCGCCTGGCTGCACACTGTCGGGGTCATTGAACTTGCTCAGAGACAGTGCCTACACACAACAAAGCACTCTGGGTCATGGCCACATCAGGGACACTGACTGCTCTATAGTCCATTGACAAAGCCGTCAAGCAATGATTGCAATTCCAATATTCAGTAAACATCACTGAAGAAGTCAAATCGGTGTCCCAGGGAGAAAGACAAGAAGTTGGGGCTGACTAGAAAGTGAACTTTTTGGAGGATGCCTTGGTTTAGAAGATTAAAAATTTCCCTTGAAATGTGTAATCATCCGAGGGGGTGGAGAAGGGAACTAACTTTATAATGTACCAGGAATTTTTTTGAGCTCGTTCATTCATTTAGGTCTTGAAACCACCTGGGAACTAACACTAATCACTCTTTGTCAAAAATTCTAGTTTCCTTGTTTGTCTTTCCCACTCACCTGAAAACTTTTGAAGGCAGAGACCAGCTTTTTTCTTTTAACCTTCGTAGGGACGGTGACTTGCAGTGTGCCAAAGAAGAGTTTAGTAGATTTCACAAATAAAAGGATATAAAAATATCCTGTACTTGGTCAAGGAGGCAACTGATACTTGCAAAAATAAGTAACGGGCACAGGTCGCAAATGGCTGTGTTGAAGCTATTTTTTAACTTTTTATTCTGAAATAATTTCAGATGTGCAGAACAATTATAAAAATCATACAAAGAATTCCATGTATCCTTCATCTAGACTTTTTTTAACTAACGATTTCCATATTTGCTTTATTATTCATATGCTATATTCAGATATATTAATATATTTATATTATATGCAGATTTGTACTTTATTGGTATATAGACATGTCAGAATTATCAGGTTACTTGCTGTAAATATGCATATTTTAAATATAATATATTCACATATTTATATGCAGATATATAATTAATTTTTCTGAATGTTTGAGGATAAATTGTGGACATGTCCCTTTACCCCTAAATATTTCACTATATGTTTCCTAAAAACAAGAGTATTCTTTTCACAAGATCATAGTACACTTATCAAAGCAGGAAATTTGCACTAAAACTGTGCTCTGTCTTATCAACAGACTGCATTCAACGTTCATCAATTGCCTCACTAACATTCTTTATGAAAACAGAAAAAAAACTGTTTTTCTGTTTCAGAAAACCATCCAGGATCATACAATGCATTCAGTTGTATCTCTTTAGGCCCTTTAATTTGCATAGCCATTACTTCAGTATTTATTTGTCTTTCATAGTTATGACATTATTGATAAGCATGGGCTGTTACTTGGTAAAATGTCCCTAAATTTGGACTTGTCTGATTTCTTTCCTTCAAGATCGAATCTTGGTTGTTCATCTTAACTTGATTAATGCATTGAAAAAAAATGTTGTGCATGGATGGAACTAGAGGGGATTATGCTAAGTGAAACAAATTAAAGAAGAAAGATGGATACCAGATGACCTCACCCATAGGTGAAATGTGAACAGACAAAACAAAGGAACAGATGAAATGAAACCAACCCTCTAACATTTGCAAGAGAACTGAGGTTACCAAAAAGGAATGGGGCCGGTGGGGGCGAATGGTAGTGGAGCCCACTGGACAATGTGGAAGAACACTTGGTGATTTGGTGGAGGGCATGGCATGTTGAAATAAATCTAAGAAATGGGGAACCTATACATAGGGAATCATTTTAATGTGTAGAATAACTACCATAATAAAAATACATGTAAAAAACAAAGAAAAAATGTTGTGTCCTCTCAGTGTATTCTATCAGGAAGCATATGATAGTCGTCTCACTACAAGTGATGTTGACATTTGATCCTTGGTTAAAATGATGACTTCCTCCACATAAATTTTTATTATTCCATTAGTAACTAATAATTTTCCTGTGAACATGCTAGATTTTTTTTACCATTTAAATACTACATTGTCTTAAAATTTGGTTCCAATACTTGATTTTTCAACAGCTTCTGAACTCTTATTATGTGGTAACGTGACCAGCATGCCACTGATGTCCTCATCTAAGTGAAAAATGAAAACATTAACTTGGGCAAGTCTGATAGCAGAGCCTACAACCAAAATCTCCTTTATGCCTCCCACTGGACTTTGTTAGCTTCTTCATCTACATAACAAGCTTTTATTGTATGATCATCATGAGAAATATGTTTCTTTATGTGCTGCCAATACAATTAAACATAATACAGCTTCCCATGTACTTTGTATCCTAATTGGAAAGATATAAATGCAAGCATCTACAGTACAAATGCTGATAAAAATTTCTAGACAGGCGAAGACAATTCCCAGTCCAGTCATTATCTCTACCAAATCAGTGTATCTCATTTCTTTGCCCTCTTCACTTCCAAAAAGGAGCGTTTTTTAGACAGTTCTCTCTTAACCACACCCTGTGTCTCATGAAATAAAAACTAAGGCATAAGATTTCACCCAGTAGGGTTAAGTTTAAAAGATCACAAATCACTGTCATAGCTAAGATTTTCTTCTAAGATTCTTCATTAACTATTTTTTGCTCCTTTGGAAAAACATGTATTAAATATCCTAAATTCCACCTCTAAGGAAATTTCCTTGTTTATTGCTATTATTTACCTTTCAACACGATAGTTAACTACTTCTTCTTTGCCTACAGCAGATTCTGAATGCCCAGGTCTAACAAATAATGCCTACTTGAAAGAGGAATTGGTTTAAGCATACAACAATAACATTTTATAAGATACTTGACCAGTTCTCTATAAATCAAAAAATAAAATAGTTTTAGAAACTGTCATGGCTAAGAACACCCTAAAGAGACATGACAACTAAGTATAGCATGGTATGCTGGCTGGAACCTTGGAACAGAAAAAGGGTATTAGCAAAACTAAGGTCATCTGAATAAAGTATGAATTTTAGTTGACTGTAATAATAATTAATAAAATTATTGATTAATTAATCAAATTAAATTAATTAAAATAACTAATAAAACATTCCCCTTTCCTACTCAGTCTTTGGTAACTAACTCTCAGGGACTCTGTGGAGGTGAAGCTCCTTTGATTAAAACAACACTGGAACCAGCCTTGGTAGGATTACAGCCACAGAATAATGCCTACCTGTGACTTGGCTCATGTTGATCTACAGTTGCTTATTGGTGAACTGTCTTTAGGGATTACACATGACCACAGAAACGGGGGAAAAAGAGTACATTTCTGCATTTCTGATAAAGGGTTATAGGCCACGGTTTGAGAAACATCCTTCCCTTGTTTTGTTGCTGTTATAAATGAGGGAAAAGTTTGTTTTTAAGTCAACACGATCTGGTTTCAAGTCATGGGTCTGCCCTTTGCTAGTTTTGTAATATGGACCCATTTCTCTCTAAAAACATTGGCCTGTCTTGAGACAGTCTACCATTCAAATTACGGCAACCAAATATCTTCTAATGGCTTGTTTCTTGAATGGGTATAATACTGACACCAGCTGTTATTCTGACACCAATCACAATGTGTGGAAGTTTTCTTCATACCCAGTAATTCTGTGACACCAACTGGACCTCCTATAATTCAGAATGGAGAAAAGAATAAAAGGGACTCCAGTGTTTTTATATATTATTTATCAACAATTAAGCAAATGAGAAACAATATTTATTTATTTTGAGTGCTAGATTGCTTTGTGTTTATCTACATCAAAACCTTTTTTAAGCAGGCATACCTTCCTGGCTCAAGGGTTAAGCCTTTGCTCGGGCTCAGTCCACATACAGCCCAAGGACCCCGATTCAAGACCCACGACCTGGGGGAACAACTGAAAACGAACAACTAAATAAAGTGCTTCTTTCTCTTCTCTCTTCCTTCCTACTTGCTGTTACCTGTCTTCATTCCTGTCTGCCTTCCTTTCTCTTAAATTAAAAAAAAAAAATTTTTTTTTAAGAAATTAATCACATGAAAAATGAAATAAGCCCATGAAAGGGGACAAGGGAAGGATTTTAGAAAATCTGTTAAGAAGTATACAAGCCCTAGAAGTATTCTTATTTTCCTGAGTTTCGGTTTCTCTTGTTGTGTGAGATTCTTTTTCCCTGCTTCTGCCACACCCTCCTCCCCAACTTGAGATTTCCTTTGCAAGTTTGTCTCAGATGTGTAAAAACATGTTGTTTTTTACTAGCACCGTCCAAGATAATATGGCATTTTCAAAAAGAACTTTACACATTAAAAGGATGACTTCTAGAAAAATAAATGCTTGCAGTACTGAAATAATCTCTAGAAATAGTTTGACTGTATACTCCCCCAATAATAAACTGGTTAAAATAGTCATCTAAGACAATAAGAAGGGCATGTCCTCAAATAATATCCTTTGTTCAATGTCATTTTGTTATAACGTTGAGAAAAAGTCCCAGCTTATGTCAAAGGAATTGGTGTTTTCAAGGACCTGATTTTGTTATATGTCATTTTGCTTAAAATCAGTTTCCAAGAACCAATCAGACAAGTGAGGACTTACAATAAACTATAAGAGTAGCACAGTGTTTTCACCAACGCCACATCTTCTAGGCAATACAAATTTTCTGTTGTTCTTTAAGAGTACACTGTTATCTGATCGGATACTCAAATTTGGCGATAGGAGACTTGTAGCTCATTTTCTCTGGGAACTCTGACATCTCTAACCAGGTCTCACCCTCCTGGAACCAGGCCTGACCCTGGGATGACTCTATCTGACGCAGACTGCATAGCTTAAAATCTACAGGGCAGCAGACAGATGCATGAGTGGAAGAGTTGACTGGCTGGCAAAACGTAGGATCCCTCCCCAGCAATCCACATTTAGAGACACACCCCTAGTTACTCCCACCAGAGAACTCCAGGCAACTCTCATGAGAAGTGAACTCTCGCAAGAGCTGCAGCTCTTGGGTAGGCCCAAACAGAAGGTCCTTCCGTTGGTATATAAGAGACACCATTGTAACAGCAAGCTCTCTTGCTCCTGCAACCTGAGCTGCATGCATCATTTTCGTCTAGTTGTTTTCCAGTAAACTTGCCACGTGGTGCTGGCATCTTTCCTTGAATTCTTTATGGGACAAACTCCACACTCTTTCCGTTTCAATCACCCACAGCCTATCCATATGAATCCTGAAAGTCCTCCTGTGGAAATCCTTCCTGTGCTGAGAGGGGAGGTAGAGGGTCAGAGAAAGCCTCGAAGTGGAGGAGGGCTGCCCACGTGGATCTTAGTAAATCACCACTGGACCTCACCGACTCCAGCCACTCAGGAAGACAGAACATGTTCCTGTGTGAGGTGGTCCATGGGTCGTGGGTCAGAGCAGAGACCCCAGTTGCCAGTGTCAGGACAGTTCTGTCTCTAATCCTCAATTCTCCCGGAATCTAGTTTGTGCAATTAGCCTGTCCAAGCAGTTGTGATTGATCCATTTGGGCCAATTAGAGACCCTTCGCTAATAAATTCTGTTTAAGAGAGATAGAAATTCAGATGAGCAAATAAAAAAGCAGAGGATATGAGTATGTTACAGAAATGTGGAAATAAATGCACAGAAAGTAAACTGAAGGAGAGCTAGGGAAAGGTCAAATATTTTTCTAGTCCTGATTTGATTACTTTCCTGAGACACTTTAAAAATTCTCAGCCTGTCAGGTACCTTCCCTCTTACTGAATTTCAGGCCCTGCCTCCAGCACAACCATAAGACAAGATCCATTGAACATCTGAGTAGACCAGAGTCAGTTAACTTTTTCTGTGAAGGGCCAGATGGTGAATATCTTACCTTTTGGGGTCACATATGAGCTCTGTCTCGCCCTCTTCTCTTCCTCCCCTTCCTTTTTCCTCCTCTTCTTCTGTTTGAACATGTAAAGCTCTTACTGCCCTGTGGAAGTACGAAACAGGCTACAGGCCAGATGGTCCAAGGGGTGTCGCTTTGCCCACCAGAGACGGTGATTTCCAAACCACGTTGTCCATTAAAATCGCATGTGGATCTTTTTTTTTTTTTTTTTTTAAGTCCCATAAGGCACGCCCTGGCGGCTCAGGAAGTAAGCTGTGGCTAGTGTGTGGACCACATTAAAGCTCAAGGACCTGGGTTTGCAGGGGAGCGGGGGATGGGAAGACACCAAAATTAATAAATAAATACAAGTGCTTCCTCCTCTTTGCTTCCTCTTAATAAAAAAAAAAAGAACAGAATTAAGTTCTGTTCTCAGAAAAAAAAGAACGGAATCTCACTCCTGTGTTTCTCCCTCACTCTCAAGCTACTGCCACATTCACAATACTTCTGACTCCAGACTGTGTGTCTTCCTCACACATCAGGCAATTCTCTGTGACTCTCGCTGGGTGTCCTGCAATTTTACTCAAATCTGACACCACCTTCCTAGAGATAGCATCAGACCCCACAGGTTAAGGACTCAGAATTGCCACAAAATTGCTCTTCATTGATGAGAGACAGCATAGGGGAAAACAGGAGGCACTTTGACACAAGAAAGCAGGATTGCAGAGGTCAGCAGAAGGGTGCACAAGGAAAGGTTAGGACTTCCTCAAAAGATGGTGGTTGGTTTTCAGTCTCATGCAGACTAGGAGGGGTCCACCACTGAAAATAGGGTTGCTGTTTAAGAAGACACCTGAGTGTTCTCACAGGAGACTGTGTCAAGCAATCGCAATTTGGGAGCTGAAGCAAAGCCTCTTCAAAACCAGAGTGGACTGCATTTAATTTTGATTTCTATTTAATGTTGCCAAAATATAAGAGAAGTCTCATTCATCTTTGTCTTTACTTCTGTGTTCTTTTTTTTTTTTTTTTTTAATTTTGGCTAGAGTCCACTATCCCAATCAAAGAATTACAGTGCACTGTCCCCAGAATCCACAAATGTGTCCCTGGCCCACTCTAGTAGCTTTGTAGAATTAACCAGTACACATGCATTTCACGCATCCAGTGTTAAACAAGAACTTGCATTTCTATAACTAAGAGGAAAAAAATTAGTTTCTCTCCCATTGTATGCAGGAGCATATTTTACTGGTTTAAAAGAGTATGACTCATACAGTTTTCTAGTAATTTTCCTTGTTTCTTTCTACAGCACTGTCTGTGCTGTAGTCTTGCTGGTGGCTGCTAGATTTTAATTTATTTGTTTCCCTGATTGATAACATTAGTGATTCTGACTTCATTTGTTTTACTTTTGTTTTTTTCCTCATGTAACATTGACGAAGAAACCCAAAAGTCTTCAACAGGAATATGACACAAAGGTGGAATAAACATTAATTTTGTGCAAAAAATAAATAAATAAAAATAAATGCTTCTTTCCTTTCTCTTCCTGCCTGCCTGCTCACCTTCATTCCTGCCGCACCTTTCTTGTAAAAAAAAAAAAAAAATGACCACAGAAGTGTAGTAGACTATACCAGACCAAAATGTGTCCCTTTGGCATGTGGAGCTGAGTCCATCAAGGCATAAACTTTTTACCATCCCCATTCTGGCTTAAAAGAATTTAGAAAGGGGGTCTAATACGGGTACCTGGCACTGACGCGCGCAGTTAATCCTGGAAAGAATTAGACTGAGATGCCTGGTCCCAATACCATGTGGCAAGTTTATTAGAAAACAGTGACACATACAGCTTGGGGTTACAGGAACAAGACAGAGAGTTGTTAAAATGGAGTCTCTTATATATGGGAGGAAGGGACCTCCATTTGAGAGTACCCTCTGGAGAGAGTCAGAGTTCAAGGGCAGGGGTGCGGAAGGGGTGTGTCCCCAGTTCAGGTTGCTAGGGAAGGATTACAGGTTTTTCCAGCCAGTACCTTCTCTCCTACCCCTCATCATGTACCAGGAGAAAACAAACTAATACTAGAGAAAACTTTTTCATCTGGGAGACCTACCTGCATGTCAGTGCAAAAATCTGTTTACCAAATAGTTCCTCTTCTCATATTCCTGTGAATGACGTTCCACTTTGAAGCCCCAGGCTCCTATCCCTTTCCTTAGCTCAGGATGGTAGTCTTTTTTGTTTTTTTTTTCCCAAAGCGGCAGGCAGGCAGCAGGCAGCCAGTTTTAAGAGAGGAGGAAGCATTTTATTTATTTACCCGTCTTCTTTCTCCCACCCTACCCCCAACCTCCAGCTCCTGTCCTAGGTCACACACCTAAGTCCTTGGGCCGTATGTGGACTGCTCCCCTGAGCCACAAGAGCATGCTCAGGACCTAAATTCTTAATTCCAGTGTTGCAATTTTCAAATCCAGTACTGTAACGAGGCAGTTAAATGGGGATCCACACGGGTCTCCAAGCAGAACTGGGGAATCTAGGACATTAAATAATGTATCATTTAGTTGCACATTAACTAAGCCTGGGAAAGACACAGATGATGGGTTGAACTGAGTTTTTTCACTGAGGCAAGAGGACCCTTGAATTGCCTGATGTGGGAGCAGACCCTGCTCCTGCCACCTGGTCTGAATTCCAAGCAGCTGTGAAGACCTGACCGCCACCGCCCCGCCCACCACCCCCTTCTCTGACTCTGTCCACCTCTCTGCTTTATAATCTCCGAGGCCCATTCACTCAGGAAAGTGGAGTTGTGACAGAGAGGTCTCCCACTTCTTCAACTGACTCCTCTTGAAAATAAACCAATTTCCTTTCACCAAGGACCTTCTTTTTGAGAACAGGCCTTGTGGTGTCAGATAGCGGGTTTGGGTCCAGTTACAACCCACTGTGATATTTCAGTATTAGGTAGGGCAAGAACGTTATTAGTTTCCTCTTGCTTTTTTTTGCAACCCCTGCCCTGGGTCTCAAACACAGTTTGCACCTTAGCCACAGAGTAGGGTTTTTTTTTTTTTCTTGGTTTATGCTTTCTTTTTGTCCATTCCAATATAATGGGGGGATTGAAGGCTAGATTATTATCCCTATAACTAATATCTTGTATTTATTTTTATTTATTTTGAAGGAAAGGTGCAGGCAAGACTGAAGACGAGTAGGCAGGCAGGAAGAGAGGAGTTAGCAGCATCCTAATTTTATTTAGTTGTTCACAGTGGTTGCTTTTCCCTGGATCCAGCATTCAAACCCAAGTCTACGTGACTTGCGCTCCTTCGGATGTGATTGACCTAACTACTACTCCACCAGGGTGTGCCTAATACCTTTTATTTAAAATTAGGGTTACTAGATGCCCCTTTTTGACCTGGATTGTCCTGGTTTAATGATATTGTCCCAGCATCCTGCCCAGTTGAAAATTCTGTCCTAAAAATGAATTTGGGCGAACACTAAGATGACCATATATCCCATTTTAAATTGGACGGTACTGTCTGTTTTCATATTTCCTGACCATTTTTTACTGTTTTTAATAAACTAGGGCCATCTATAATGCAGGGCCACAGGAGCAGTTGCCTTGCCCTGAGTCCGGTCCAAAAGCCCTGTGCCATTTTGTTCTGTTTCAAAATATGGTCAGCCTAGCAAACGCACACCCAGCACACTACTTCCAAAGTGCCAGATTGTCAGAGGTTGTGGCGGGGGGGAAGCTCAGTAACCTCAAATGCTTCCTGGACCCCAAGTAGTTGTCCTTGGAATATCGCTAAGTGTAGGTCTAGATCGCCCAGACCAGGATATGAATGAGATCTCAAAGACACTCATACTCCAACTCAGCAGAATCAATAGAAAGTGGCTTTATTACTCTGAATAGAGTGTGACAGTGTGTGGCAGAGGGTTAAAAGGGGAGGTCTGGGTCTTTCTTTGCCCCCTTCCTGATTATGTTCCTTCAAAATGCACAGAGCTCCAGAGCAGAACAGAAGCCGCTCTCCTTGTCCCGGCTCTGCTCTGGCACCCTAGACACTAATTCACCTTATACCTTCCTTTTTTCTTCTCTGGGAACCAGGAGAATCAAAAACAGAAAACAAAACCCAGAGGAGGTCATAAGAGATGTGTGCCAAGGGTAAGAAAAGCAAGGGACACTTTACACGATCCTGTCAAAGTGCACAGGAACCAGCTGATAGGGAGGGTCGCTCTTCTGAGGCGGGTCGCAGGCAATGATGTAGAACTTGTGCAGGGCAGCATCTCTGTAGCAGCAGTCAGGGTACGTGCCTGCAGTGAGACTGCACTGAGACATGCTCACTGCCTGTGGACTCTGGTGGCAGTTTCTCCGGCTGTTCTTGCAGACAACGTTGGGCAAAGCACACGTGGCAGCCACTCTCTGGAAGGTGTCATGCAGGAAGGTATTTTCAGATTTGCAGTGCCCTGTATAACTATTGACACAGCTCATTGCCCTGTTGCATTGACGAGGGCTTAGCTGTATATGCTGAATTTCAAACCACTGAGCCTTGGTGAGATTATTAGGCCTAGCACAAAGGAGACACATTTGCCCACGGAGTCCCAGCAGCAACAGGAGGAGAGGAAATCGGCTCCAAAGATCTAACACCATCTTTCCTGTGTAGGGAGAGGGAAGATAACAGGAGTCACAGAAGCAATAACAGCAAAATTGTGATTTATAACCATTTAGAATTTTATTGTGCCTTTTAGGATTTCATCGCTTTTTTAAAAAGGAAAGGTGCAGGCAGGAATGAAGACGAGTGAGACAGGCAGGCAGCAAGAAAAAGGAGGAAGAAGCGTTTTATTTTATTTTTATTTAGTTGTTTACATTGGTTGTTGCCCGCAACCCAGGAGGTGAATCTGGGTCCTTGGGATGTACATGGACCACGCTACTTAGGAAGCGGCTGACCTAACCACTGTGCCACCAGGGCGCACCTGTATCTCTTTTTAAAAACAAAACAAAACACATCACTCTCACTTGAGTCTTATAGTTTTAGAAAGACCCTCAAATCCATTGAAGAGCAACATGAGGTAAGAAGAACTTTCCTCTGATCAGCAGTTCCCATTCTTTTTGCTGTTCTGTCTATGGGGCGTTTGCTGGCTTCCCGGTCAGACACCTTGTCTCTTCTCTTTCCCTCCTGAAATATTTGCCTTCCGCCAGTTGCACCTGGACCTCCCAGTCATCTTAGCTGCCCTGGTCTCCCCAACCCTGAGGTTTCTCTTCTTACCAAGTGTTGGCTCCGGGCTGCCACTGAGAACAGCAGCAGTAGTTAGTCCCCGGCTTTGTCACCGCTCTTCTGCCTGCAGGCAGAAGCTACTGTGTGCCCCAGGGAAAGGGGTCTGAGTTCCAGGAAAGAGAAACCTGAAGTCTGGCACTGACCTTCTTGTGTACAGTGTGGCAGGCTTCCAAACTTGCTGTTTGAATGGTATCCGTGCACTCTCCACAGGAAGAGTAAACCTGCCTAGAGATACAGTCTGACTCAAAACTCAACAGTTTTGAGGAACCGATCACTTCCTGTTATGCATTGAGATTTTCCTTCCTGATCTGAAGCTTCCGTTTTTTGAAGCTTTATGATTTCATTTCCTTAGGAGAAACTACACCATGTACATCTGATGTAACAATTGCCACATCCTTGTTAATGTTGTAAGGACCAACGACAGATTTGAATGGATCATTCATATACCTGTATGTTTACTGGGCCAGAAACAGGTTGCTCAGATATGAGTAATGAAAGAGACAGGTTAGTAGACAAACACATTATAATGAAAAATATAAATAGCCCATTCAGGCTGTAATGGAGAAAATGCTAAGGCACTGTGATAAAATTGTAGAGATGCAGGATTGTGGAAGTTTATACAGCTGAGCTGAGTTTTGAGGATTAATTGAAAATTAGTAAAGACTATGGGAGGGGATCCCCAATAGGAACTGTGTGTGAAGGAACCCTAAGCATAAAAGAGAAGGATGATGACTAAATTAGGGCATTAACTTCTAGAATCTGTTCTTACCTTTCCATTAGGGCTGTAATACCCTTATTCAGAACCTCATTGTCTCCTGGAGGGCTCACCAAAAAGCCTTCTACTTAGAGAATTCCCTATCTCTGGCCTCTTCTCCTTCCAATGCTTTCAACATATTACTTCCAGGTTAGTCTTCCCTGAGTAAATATAATAGTGTAACACTCTTGACTGATGCTTTTAATGGCTCCTATTATCTACAAGATAAAAATGATGTCTGTTTACAGCAAAGTTGCAAGACTCAAGGATAATATACAAAAATCTATATGCCAGCAGTGAATAATTGGAATTTGAAAAAAAAAACAAACCCAAATTTACATTAGCACCAAAGAAAAAGAAAACACTAAGGTGTGAATCTAATAAAATACTTATAAGATCAGTATCTTAAAACTCTGATGAACAAAATCAAAGAAGATCTGAATGAATGGAGAGACATTCCATGTTCATGATGAAAGAAACCAGAATATGTCACTACAAAATAAGGCTCTTTGACACAAAAACTATTTGAATTAAAGGCAATTAAGCAGTCAATGTAAGAAAAGGTCCTTTTTATTTCAACATAAAGTCAAGAAATAAACTCTCTTTTTTATTGCAATTTAATGTTGCCACAAAACTATTCTCAATGATATTATAATTGTGCACACATGAAGATGGGTTTAAAATATTTGCTTATTTCCAAATAGGGTACCTTGGCATTTTGAATATCTTCAGCTGAGAGAGACTGAAAAAAGAGCAGAAGCAAGAAAGTCACTCTGACCTCCAGCTCACCCTTCCATGAAAGGAAGAAATACATCTCTCATGTGAAAGGTGATTTGGGGACAACTTAAAATCTACAGGGCAGTAGGCAGATGTATGAACAGGTGGACTAACTGGCAAAACCTAAAAGAGATCCCAGGGGGAGATCTCAGTTTAGCAACCTGCATCTAGGACACACCCCTGGATACTCAAGCCATTTCTCTCCAGGTTGCCTGGACACGCCCAAGCCCCTGATTCTCCATCTTGTGGGAGGGAGAGGCAGGCAGCTTAGGTCCTGAACACACACATGTGTGCATTCTCTAGCCCCACAGGGCAGCTCACATAGTTATTTCTGCTTTTAATAAACTTGTTGTGTGTTCCTGATCAACTCTGTCTCCAATGATTCTTTCTGGATGAAGCCAGCATCTCATCAGCGTGTCTCAACTCACTCCCCACCTCGTCAAAAGGTTCCTTCTCTGTACCAGAAGGGGGTCATACTTGTTGCCAAAAGGAGCTCAGGGCCAAGCAGGCTCTATAAATTTACCTTGACTCTGATGGTTAGCTTGTGATTATTCAAGCTTTGTGATTCTAGAGCAAGCTCAGGGCGTCTGATACGTGTCCATTATCAGGGTCTCTGTTTAAACACATCTGTGTCTTTTCCACATTCCTGCCTGACTGGAAGGGGATGAGGTCTAAGGCCTCTTACTTTGTTTATTCCTTTCCCTACATGCTTGCTGACCGCTCAGATAATAGTCCCAAACCCTTAACATTGAAGCAAGAGATAAGTATCTTTAACCAAACAGTCACTTATGACAATAATTATCAGCCACATTCAGGCCTCCTAGAACACATGCTCCTCCATTGTAACTGAAGTATTTCTATGTCAGTCATCTGACCAGTGATTAAGCAGAAGAGTAAGTCAGAGGTAGAGGTATGTGATGAGTTCCAAGTTCCTTTGTGAGGCTTAGTTTTATTGTTTCTGCAGAGTTGAAGATTTGTCATTTAGAATGGACCCTATTGGTGGCCCCCGTTGGTCAGTCTGGGCATGTGACACGATTTTATTTCTTGTCTGTCCAATTGCTAGGTCATGTTATTTCTTACTACTGAATGACTTCCAGAGTAGAAATGAATTTATGTAAAACTGATGACACAGGTTTTCCTATTTACAGCAATGCAGATGAATCTTGTCCAGTAGACAATATAAATTTCTGTAAACTGAAATCACATTTGAACTCTTTTAACATGTTACTGATTTTCCTCATTAATAATTTGAATAAAATGGATTATTTATAAGTTTATTTTAAATTATTTAAATTTTTTTCCAAATTTTCCTGATACATTTTTAACTCTTAGAAAAAAAATGACACTTTAACATTTCCTACTTTTACAGTTATTCTTTCCTCTGCCTGGAATATCCTTTCTAATTTAATTTTCTAGTTTACTTACCCATCTTTCAAGTCCTCTCCTCTGAGGTTTGCCTCTTCCTTCTACCCTTCCCGAGACACAGAATGATTATTCTGGATTTAATTTGTTCAGACCCTGCTCATATCTACTATACTCCATTATTATTATTATTAATTTATATTAAATCATACCAAAGCATAATTGATGGGTGAATTCAGTTAGAAAACTTAAAGTCTCCTCTGTTGGAACTCTTCAACACAGAAGAGACTTTTACTAACTACACATTTACATAGTGATTTTTCCTCTGTCCTTAAATCGACTTAGAATTTCTCTGTTAAGGAAATTGATGTCTAGCTTTAGACTTACAGCTTTCCTATAGGAGTCCTTGGGGGAACAAGAAGGCATGTTTCCTGTATCTGGGATGGAAATTTAGGAACTTTGATAGTTATCATAAGACATTCTAATCACTAGTAAAACCAGAATTCTTCAGTATTTGAGGGGAAAGATGTGAGGATTACAAAATGCAGAAAGTTCAGAAAAGCAAAATAGAGTAAGAAATTTCTCAGAATGTATAACAAAGGATAAAGACAGTACAGCAAACCACCTCTTTTCCCCCCCACTCACATTCAATTACCATAGGCAGTATGGATGTGAATTAACGTGCTGGAAATAAATTCTGGGTAATAGTATTATTTATGGAGTTATTATAATTTTTATGTTTGTCATAGTGTGCAAAAATGTCTACCTAAAACTGCTGACTAATATCTTCATTCTGGATAATATTGGTGTCTATGACATGGGCTGTATCATGTGGCCAATAAAATCTTAAATTTTGCTAGTCAGAGTATCCCTGCCTTAATAGAAATTACTCTGGGGCCACCCATTTTAGTTAGTGAACATGAATTCTGAGTAGTTTTAATGGTATTTTTGGCAGTTATATGCATATGTTGATATTATGTATCTATATATTCATATATATATATTTATATCTTAGCTATGTTACTTCCTAAACATCTATGAGAATTTAATGAAGGCTATGGACATTCTGTTCAAAAAACAGAAACATACCAAGATGAATGCATTCAATTTCAATGGGTTCATGAACTTTTTAAAGTCTTTAGCTTATCAGCAGCAACTCTAGAGGACTTAATCGCATAGATGGAATGAACACTGGCTTTTTCATCCTTATATCACAGTTGCTTAGTGCAGCACTTACCACTGAGTAGGCATTCTATAAATGCTATTGAATAAGGGAATATGTGAATTAACGAACCTGAGAAAAAAATTAATCATATAAAGTAGTGTATGTTAAATGTCAACTGTATGATATAAATTAGGAGAGAGGGATCGCCATAAACTAGAGACTTCTCAACGTCTGAGGAACTGAACTAGGATATAAACAGGGCAGATTTTCACTAAGTGACAGCAAGCAAGAAAGAAATTTTAGCGGCTGGATTGTATATGGTATATTCCTGGAACTGTAAATAGTTAGGTATGACTGTTGTAAAGAGAACCAGTGAAATGAATGATAGGGAATGGGGCTACAGAGGTGGACAGAGGTCAGACTATGAAGATTAAGTGTTGGCTTTAAAAAATATTGTCATCTCCTATAGGACAGGTACCTAAGCATGCATGGCAGATCCCAAAACATGAATGCCATTATCATTCTGGTGATTATGATAATCACAAATGTTGCTAAGTATTTCAGCTGCAAGCAACATATACCAACTTGAGCTAAAACTTAAGGGGGAATTTTTTAACTGGTAGTATGAGTGGGATGGGATTTTTTGGAAGAATTTGGGAGAGATTATGATATGAAAGAATTATAGCAGAGGTTCAGTCTTTGGAAATAACTGGAACCCAAGAAGCTTAAGTGGGCTCTGAGAGCAGTACCTAGTGGGTGTGAATCTACTTCAACTTTTTTTTTTCAATCCTTGCATCCCTACTTGAGATTCAGACTCTGAGGACAATGTAGAGAAGGAAAAATAATCTCTTCCTTCCTTCTAGGTTATCAGCTAGGACCTCTATAATATTAAGACAGATTAATAAGAGAAAAATGGAGTTAATTAGCCTAAATATCTCATGTACATGTGGTAGAAACAGAAGGATAAGTAACTCAAAGAGATGACTAGAACAAACTTACATACCATCTTCAGCTAAAACAAAAGAAGGGTATGGGGGAGACAAATTGTGAAAAAACCAGAGAAGGTATGGTAAACACAAGTTAGTTTTATTATGAAGATTGAACTTTGTACCTTCTCTGTTAATTATTTTCTCTAATGTTTTAGATTCATCCTTCTCTTCCTCCTGCAGAGAAGGAATACCTGGCACAACACTATCATATTAATTGTGCTAAAATCTATTTCCTTCTTATACTGTTTGGAACCACCATCTAGCTCCCTCTCCAAACAAGGAAGAGAAGGTTGACTCTAAACCATAAGAAACTCTAATCAATGGAAAAAGCATCAACTTAAATCTGCATCATAAAACCTGGTTTACTGTACTTTTCTTTGTCATCTTCTCATAGTTTGTCTCTCTATACCCTTCTTGATTTGTTTTAGCTGAAGACGCTATATAATCCCAAATGTTTCTTTAAATTGCTCATTCCTGTTTCTCCCATGTATATAGGAGAATTCATATGGATAAACCATTATTTGCTTTTCTCTTATTGATCTATTTTTTGTTACAGGGTCCAGCTGAAGGAAAATATTTTTTCCTTCCCTGCTTGCATGACATCTTGAAACAGCATTTATCAAGTGAGAAAAACAATCAGTATTCCCCATATGTAAACTGATCATTGATGAAGAACTACTGGTTTAACACTTATCCCTTATGATTGCATTTGATAGAAGTCATCATCTTACAGGTGTCTGCTTCTCCTGAAAAATTTCAAAACTGAAGAACTGCCTTTGGAGCATAATGACCGTCCTAGATCCATTGACTATTCATTGAATCCAGAGTTCTAGAAAGATGTGCAGCCACCTATTTAAAATGTTGATACCTTGGTCTTCTCTCTGATTGTTTCAATACTGAAGTCATTCAACCATGCAGGAGGCTAAAGAACACAATGTGCTATTTAATGTTTAGTATGGCTCCTCTCCATACCTGCCCTAGGTAAAATTCTCTGAAGTGAATAGTTCTCTCACGCTGTACCTCTCTCCCACAGTGAGCAAACATTAATTTTCATGGACTCTACTTACTTGTGTCTTCAGCATTTTTTTCTCCAACTGATTTCCTCTTCCCTCCAACAAAATATAAGTTTTACCTACTCTTGTGGAAATTTTTTTTTGTTTTTTTTATAGGAAAGGTGCAGGCAGGAATGAAGGCAGCAGTAGGCAAGCAGGTAGGAAAAAAGAGGAGGAAGAAGCACTTTATTTTCCATTTAGTTGTTCACACTGGTTGTTTCTCCCAACCGGGGACTCAAAGCCAAAGCCTGCGTCCTTTGAAGGCGATTGACTCAACTGCTACTCCACCAGGGCACACCCGGATGGTTGTATTTTCAAGTACTTTAACTTTGCCCTATTTCTTTACCAAGTAAAAAGGTTATTATTAGATAAAGTCATTTGTTCTAATATCTTCTGCTTAATGTGCTATTCCTCGGCACATGAACACATTAGCATCTAAGATGCATCAGCCTCTCTAGAGAAATTCTTAACAAATGAGTCCAGTAGTGACTTCTGTTAATCTGTGATTGATGGGAAGGTTCTTTTTAATCCTTGAAGTTTATAAATTCCCTAGAGATGGCAGTCCACTGTATTTTTGTATTAGAAATTCTCATTTTTAAGAGATAGGGAGAGGAGGTGATTGATGAATGCTTGTCATGTTTGCTTTATCAAAGTTAAAGTTCCAACCAAAGGATGGGATAAGTAGAAAACCAATTTTGACTGAGTACTTCCTATGAGTAAAGGAGATTTTATACTCAGCTATTCCCATGCTCCCCTCTGGGTGAAACTCAGCACATAACCACAATCAGTGCCTAAAGCACAAATTCCCCCAGTTAAGCACATTAATATTTATACTCTCATCATATACATATACAAATTACATACAGCATACACACACACACACACCACAATACAACCCTTAAACACACAGCACAAATCACATCCAAGCATAGTCTATCACATACACTCATATCATACCACCTAATTCAATCACACAACACATGCTCTACACACAAATAGATGTCACACATATTGGAATGATATACTTTATTTAGGGAATGGAAGATCATTCAAGTTGGGTAGGTAGGAGGAGTCAATAGCAGGATAATTCCTGGCTTAGGAAGAAATGCCATATGAGTTGATCCTTTTTTAGAGATGTAGGAGTAAATCAGGTAAATGAGGACAGAGAGTATTCCAGGAAGAGAAACAACAGAGACAAAATCAGGATATCAAGAGTCTATAACTCTAAGTAGTTGGAAAACATTGGCACATCAGTGCAAAGCAGGGAGTAGCAAGGGCTAGTGATGCAGGCAGGGGCCACCCCTGGGAAGCACTGAACACTCTATGAAAACCTAGGGATGTGAATCTAGTTGCTGAGATTCTCAAGCAACCGTGTATCCTCTATGCTGTCAACATATCCATTCATGCCACAATGGAATTCAACGTAGCTATAGCTCCTGCTCTCTTGGTAGATATTTTTTTTTTTCTCCTGATAGCATTTGAGTATTTTGAAGGGATACTGGGACCATATGTATACATTTTTGTAACGATCTCTCCAGTTCCTATTGCATATGTGCTCAATTTTGTGCCATAAGGTATAGATGAAGACGTGGTAGTTTCTGTCCTTCGGAATTTCCTTGTCCCTCATGAGATCATTGCATCTGTACTCACTGAAGTGCCAGCTTGGGCTGAGGTGGTGATGTTTCATGAATTCTCTCCAAGAAATGTTCTGGCTGTGAACAAGAACCCCGCGTAGGCCCAGCAGCAGGGCCAAGAGAAGTCCAAGGACTTTTAGAGAAAATGCCATCTTAGTCACCAGGGTCACTTGAGGGGCTCTAGGAAGAGAGAGGAAAGTGTTATGTGGACACTGCTCTAGGAACTGAGTAACACTTTTTCCTGACAATGTAGGCAGTTTTTCTACTTTCCTAGACCAGAAGATCTCTCTCATTTGATAATAAAGTTTGTAAGGATGGAGAATAAGCTGGACATAATTTCCCTAGTGAGACAAAAACAAAATTGTAAGAAAAAAAAGTTATTTTGAGAATTCCAAACATCTCCTGTTGTTCTTTTCCACCCACACTGAGAAACCAAGCACCCGCTAGCTAGCTTGGTTTATAATCCAGGTGCATTCTCAGAAAAACATGTCTCCAAAAGAGAATGATTTTTAAAGTCTGTGAAATAACAAAGGAATCTAGAAGATGAGTAAAGACTTGGAGATACTCTCCAACCAGTAAGTGTTTGGTTCTCTGGAATCCCAGATGGACCCTGTCATCTAATCTTGACTTTCTTATAACACTTCCCCCAAACTTGCATAAAACACACGATCACTTCTGACCACCCACATTCCCTCTTAGAGTCCATTTCTCTAATTATCGTTATCATAAACGATCTTGGTTTGTCATTAAAAGCACCATTGTCGGGGTTCAGTTCATGCTTCCCTAGATGTACTACTTTGGCATGTGGATTATTTTAAGCTGAAGACAGTTATGGCCCAAAAGATTCATGAAGAGCTCTTAACCTCTTCATTAACTGCCTGAAATAATTAAAATAGGGGCCCCATTCCAGGAAGGGAAGTGTAATCAGAGGTAATTCCAGAGAGTCTGAGCTTATAGACTGGGAGGAACTTAGTCAGGCCTATTTGTTCAGTGTTCTCTGTGTCTCTTTGTCTCTGAACAGCAGGGCAAACAATGATCAAACATTTGCTCTTCCCATCTTTCTGTAAATTGTCTTTCACCTCTCTGAATTTCCAGACACCTATCCCCTTCTCCCAAGCTCAGGATGGCGTATAATCCCCATTCATCCAACTGTTGGGGAGCCGTGTGTGTGTGTGTGTATGTGTGTGTGTGTGTATGTATGTAGAGGGCTTCTCTACAAATGAAATGAAATTTGTTTTTCTCCTGTTAATGTGTCCTTTATTTATAGGTATGTCTCAGTTAAGAAACTAGAAGTGTAGGAGGGGAAAGATTTTCGCCCCTACACCATCATGAAGGAACTCCAACTTTGAAATACTCTTCTAAATCAATCAAGTCCACCAGGTTTGGGTGTAGAGTTCTTTGGAAAAGATAGTCTCATTTCAACCACTTCTCTGTCCTTGCTTATCTTGAGAAGTGCACCTTACCCCATGGAAACTCTACTCTGATTTTCAGCTCTGAGTATTGGTGTTCTTAAACAGGCTTCAGAACAGATCCCTCACAAATCTGTGAGGGTCTAATGAGATACATGTGTGACTTCTGAGGATGTCAAGTACCACATCAGGTAAAGAACAAGGGGCAGGCACATTCTCCTTTGCAGCACTCTATCCCTGATCATGAAGGCCTACAAATATGACAAGATCAGGATTCAAGTTTCTTCAGTGTATTTTTTGTTTTGGGGAAGACTGAGGAGGCAGCCTGGTGTGGGGAGGTGGGAGGCTGTATCTGTGAGACGAACGTGGAGTGAATTCAGGTCTTTGCTTTCCACAAGTTTCCATTCTTAATTCTACCATTCAGAAGTTTAATAAGCCCCTTGTGGTGTTCCCTTCCCCCCAAGCGTCATCAATACCAACCCTTTAATTTACCCTATTGAGCTCTAACACTTACGTCACTGGTCGTAGTCGGGATTAATACGTGGATCTGAAGAGCAGAGAGTCTGTGTCTGTGTCCTTCTTAGTGAAGAAGTTTGCAGCAGTGGAGAAAGGGGTAACAGTGGAAGATACTTCGTTCCAACTGATTGGCAATGGTGATTTTGGAGAGGACTGACTTATTAGTAAATTTATTCCTCTATCATCTCATCTAGAACACTTGAGTTCACTCTGAGAATAGCCTGGAGCAAAGGTTTCAAATATCAAAGACAGACTTCTGAGCACAAAGGAATTGCCAGGCCCTAGGAGAGGTGACCCCAGAAGAGGTGACCCCAGAGAGGAGTTATCTGAAGTTATCAGGACACAACCAGAGATCTGGCTCCTAACTGACTTCCTGACAACTTTTAAGGGAGAACCCCTGAGTGGCTAGGATATATTTTATGGGAACGTCAGTGAAGAAAGCCATCCCTGAAGCTGTAAACTGTGGAACTTCACTGAGAGGTGAAAAAATATTCAGGTGTTCAGTCAAACATATAATTTATGGATAAAGTGAGATCCTAGAACGTGTTCTCTATCAACACATTTCTTCCTAGATAGGCCACTGTGGCTGATTTTCTCAGTGGGTTACCTTTTCATCAGAGTGTCATAAAAGGTGGCAGAATATGTCACCCCTGAAAATGCCTTACTGGCATAAGGATTATTTTGAACTGATTTTTAAAAAACTAAACAGCAGACACAGAAGAAACTCTGCAAACCAGAGAGGTTACCCTTCTGTAGGGAACACTTACATGTATGATGAAAATCTCCATGTCTGAGAGTATCTCCTTCTCTTTACTAGGAAGAGAGCAATAATAAATCACAAGAAGCTCTTATCAATGGAGGAAACACAAACTTAAATATACCTCTGTTTACAGTGCTTTTCCTGATAACCTCCTGTAACTGTAACAGTCTCCCAACCTCCCCATATCTATTCTGATTTAACTGAAGATGATACGTAAAGCAGTGGTTTGGACCATTTCAAGGAGCTTTAGTCTAGTTTCTTGGGCATCATGTACATAGGAGGTATACATGTTATTAATCTTCTGTTGGTTTTTCTCTCATTTATCTCTCATTTATCAGATTCCTGATCTTCTCTTTGAATAGGAAATGCATCATCTGAATTAAATGGGCCATGTTTGCACTTACAAGGACATATTGGTATTTATGACACCTCTGGTGTAAACCCCAGCTCATGCCAGCATTCCTTGAATAATAGGGAATTAGGTGCTGATAGGCTGAATACTGGGGTTGTCTCCACATGCTTTATAAATCCAACTACTCTTATTTTCTTCGGGTGAGGACTGAGAGTAAAAAAGGAGCAATTCTGGACAGCTTGGTTAGGTGACTTGAGAGATGACCAAGAAAAAATAAGGTGGGAGAGGCAGAATGTACCACCCCCAAATATGCCAAAATATGCCAATCCACATTGGTGCGGGCATTATTTTGAACTGAAAACAGAGACCTTGCAGACACAGGCGAAGATTTAAAAAAAATCTTTTTTAACATTATTTTTAAGAAAAGATGCAGGTAGGAATGGAGACAAGTAAGAAGAAAGACAGAAAAAAAGAGGAGAAAGAAACATTTTTATTTATTTTCTTTAGTTGTCCATCCTGGCTGTTTTCCGAACCCCCAGGCTGTTAATTGGGAGTCCTTGGGATGTATGTGGATTCTGCCAACTAGAGGTGGTGGACTTAACCACTAGGCAGGCCACCAGGGTGTATTTCAACCCTTTTTAACCTCCAAACTGCCTAAAAAATTTAGATAGGGTTGCTGTACCAATCAGGAAGAGAACTATAACCAGAGATAATTTTTCGTATTGGAAATGCTTTTCCACATGGCAGGGCCAAACATTGGTTTAGCAAATATTTCTTCTTCTCATCTTCCTATGAGTTGTTTTTCTCCTCTTGAAATTCTGTTATTGACAAAATATCTGTCCACTAGCTCTCTCTCTGTGAGCCAGAACCAGGGAAGGGGCTGTTGAGTGATGCAAGAGAGAATCAACTTTATTCAGGGATTGAGCATCTGAGTAGAATGTCAGACTCCATCCCCAAAACGTTACCTCAGCAATTCTGGCCAAAGACAAGGTTTTTAAGAGGAAAAGACTGGGTATGAAGCAACTTGTTGAATATGGAGGGAGTACAACATGCACCATCAGTAAGTTATTCATCCTCTGGCCTAGGTAATGCTAGTGGTTCTGTTACCAACATCACCCAGAGACTTCTTCTCATTCAACTAATAAAGATCAAACACCACAAGTAGGAACAGATAGAGAAATTTATTTGACCACTGAGGAAGAGGGTAGCTCATGTTCAAAATGCCTTTTCACCTTCTCAACCCACATGGGGACTAGGTTATGTGATTTTCACAAAAGAATGGAAGGGAAGGCTTAGGTTTCTGATGTTTTCCCACTTCTGGGAGAAGGGTGAAGTGTTCCAGGACCAGAGGACTTTGCCTACTCCTGGTTCTAATTTGGTCTGGATCAGAGCTCTCATGGTAGTGAGTCGTGGGAGTGGGAATCTAATATGTCCTTCTTAACCTTTGTTTCCTCTTGGCCTCCATCTTGGCTGGCTAGTACCTATAGTTATCCACGAGCATATTTGGAGCCACCATTGTTTTCTAATCTGAGGTTGTTCCGTTGTCTTCTGTAATCCTACAGTTACACAGCTTTAGTGATTTCTGAAAGTAAACTCACCTGAGCCATATGTCAGCTTTCTTTTAACCATTTTGAGGAAATGGTCAAGCATTAGGTGACAGTTCTGCTTCAGCCAGTGATAAAGCTTGTTGGTAAACTGAGTCTGTATAAAAGAATTCAGTACATCAGTATTTCTTTGTTTCATGATGTGAAACTTTGGGCCTTCTTCAATTCCAGTTCTTTACCCCCTTCTCCTTAACACAGAACAGTTATCATTCAAATTTACCTTAACTATTTTAACCAAAGGAAAATGGGATACAAATATTACAGAGAAAAAAGTCAATGTATTTATTATTTTTATGTGGCTTTAGATGAATTTCTGAAGTCCCAGTAAAGCCACATTCAGAGAGAGATACACTTGTACCCTCATAATTCTCTAACTGCCAGATCTACTTCTAATGATCTCTCTTGTTTGCTCTTGTTCTCTTCCTCTCAGTCATGTCAAATGCTTGGAGGAAATTAAGGAAGGGACATGATCATAGACTGTATGGAAGTTAGATATACAGAATGATGATGTATAATCAAAATACCACCTCATCACCAAACTTAGTAAGGATGGCCTAAGAATGTATACTTCAGTTAGGCTAACGGCATTATGGTAGGAATGGAGGCAAACAATATTCATTGAAGAGTTTACTGATTTTCTTCAACAATTTATGAGTTAAAGTGCATCTTATGTAGAAGATAAAAAGGAGCTCCAAGGAGCTGTATAAAAAAAATGACTTTTATAGCAGGAAGGGAGCAGAAATAAAGAAGTTATATGAGACCAAAAAGTGGATGAGTTATTGAAACTTTGCTTTCTTTTAGGGCATGGCAGGGATCAATCAGGAGGATGAGCTATGATTATTGATTAACTGGTTTAAGATTCTGTACCTGAGAAAATGAAAACTGTTTAATTTAAATCTTGGTTTGCTGGTATGAGCTGCTGATATAGTGGTTTGGTCTACTGTCTCCAGCCAGGCACAGTTCACGTACATCCCAAGAACCTGGATACATAACACAGGGCCCAGGAAAACAACCAAGATGAACAACTAAATAAATAAAAATGTTCTTTCTCCAATCTCTTCCTGCCTGCCTGACTACTCACTTTCATTCCTGCCTGCACCTTTCCTTTAAAAAAAATCTTGGTTTGATGACATAGGGCTTAGGATGAGTGACTATTTTGGACTTGTTTTGTTTTTAACATGAGAAACTTAAACAAGTTCACCCTAATATATCCGGTACATTAAACACATGTGTATCTGATCAGTCAACAACCCTGCAGAACTTGATGAAACCATTAAAAATGTTCAAATGTCCCTTCAGATTCAAGACACTGTAAGTCTTGGCTATATTACACCTAACAGCATTACGAGTAAAGGGAGTGATCTCTTGGAAAGGGAATGTCACATAGGATCTGGCACATAATTGGGGGATAGAAGCTCCATGGGCATGTGCGGAAGGCATAGAGATAGAAATAGACCATAAATTTCTCCACAAATGAGATTATGTGCCCAGTATGGATTACTGATTTTAGTTATCAATTCTCATGAATACCTGGACAGAGCTGAGGAAAGAATTCTCTTTCCATTCTTCCTCCTCACTTTAATATATGAAGACACGTGGTTGGGAGGAAAATTTTTTCTTCTACTAACTTGCCTTTAGAGGTCCTAGGTATGTGAACTAACAATCGGTATGGTAACATGAGAAAAGAGAGCAGATTTCATTCATGGGCATGCAGGAGCGTTCAGATGGAGAGGGTCATCGAACCGCTAGAGAAAGGTGTTTATGTAACAACTTAATTGAGAAAAGGGATGGGGAGAAGTAACTTCCAGGGGAACAAAAATGGATTTTAGGGAAAACAATGGGAGGTTTTGATAAGGCTCAATTACATAATTTTCTTAAAGTATCATCTATATGGAGAATCTCTTAAGAGGAGGTGAATGGCAGCTGCATTTTTGGTAGTCTGCTGTAGTCAGGTGAAATGTTTAGAAATGTTTATAAAGAAGGATTTATTTCTATTGATGGACTTTTAGGTTCTTTCCAAATCTAGGCTATTATGAACAATTTTGCAACAAACATAGTAGTGCAGGTAAGTTTTTAATATCCTGATGTAAATTCCTTTGGATAAAAACCCAAAAGTGGGATTGTTGCATCATACAGTACTTCCGTTTTCTTATTTTTTTAATGAGCTGTAACGAGGCAGTAAATTGCGACCCAAACATAGCTCTCCAGCAAAACTGGAAAATCTATGGCATTAATTAACATATCACTTCATTGCAGAGTGACTAAATCTGGGACAGACACAGACAATGGATTAAGCAGTTTTCTTCGCTGAGGCACGAGGACTCTTTGAATTGCCTGATACTTGGAGCAGACCCCTTCTAGTGCCACCCTGTCTGCAATCATAAATGGTTGTGAAAACCTAACCTCCCTCCTTATGTTGCCTCCTGAGCATGTACTCTGTCTATATAATGTATGTGATCCATTCACTCGGTTAGGTAGACATGAACCGGGGCAGACAAAGGTCACGTATGAGTAGCTGACAAAATGGTAACAGATATGTTGGCACAAAAGAACCTTGCAGATAAGAGGCATAAAGAAACTACAGGCACCAAAGAATGTGGAAGGGGAACTTTGAGGAAGGGAGACATTAAAACTATTAACAGTTATGCAAAATATTTGAGAGGGGCGGTCTTGAGACTGTCTTGAGACAGATAGGACCCTGAGGTAAAAAGAGGGGACATAGACCTGTCCCAGAGCCCAGCCAACACACTTCAAAATCCACCTCCAAGGAATTGAGGCTGATTTTCATATTCACCCCTCCTGAATGTACTTTTCTGTGTTGTTTGACTTTACTTCTCCTGTCTGGTGCTCTGAATTCTTTCTCACACCAAAGGCAAGAACTGAGGACCACTCATTCAAGCCACTTACACCTTAGGGAAGATTTGTTGAGACAGAGCAGGTCTCCAACTTCCACTGTTGGCACCTCCAGATAATAAACCTAGTTCCATTTCATGAATACCCCATCCTCTTCAGCATTGGTCTTTTCACGTGGCAGGGAGTAAGCCTGGGTCAGTTACAGATTTTCATACTATTTTCCATAATGATTATACCAATTTGCATTCCCAGCAATGGTGCACTAGGGTTCCCTTTCGCAATATCTTAATTGTTTTGTTTTGGTCACAGCCTAGCAATAGTGATGTGACCAACTAGGAATGCCTGGGGGCATGTAGCTGGTTCTATTGTGGTGAACCCCACAGCCATGTCCCTGACCGGAGCCCTTGAAGATGCTGCTGGGGACTCCCAGGTCTGGTGGCAAACATTTCAGGAAAGAATTCTTGAGCATTAGAATGCAGTTTTGTAAGTTTATTAAAAGAAAAAATGGAGGAGAAGAAAGCAGGAGATAGTCTTCTGGGCAGGGAGGGCTGCCCCAGTTGCTATGAGAGTCCCACATTTATACTCTTGGGAAGGGGCTTCTCGGCAGACCCCCTTCCCAGTGTCTAACTGGCAAGGGAATAGAACTCACAAGAAAGTTTGAGAGCAGAAGAAGTGAGGGGTTTTTCCAGGAAGTTCTCCAGGTCTGTGAAGTGGCTTCCAGCATTCTGGTGGTCCGGGTTCCTTGTGGTCTTAGGGAAAACATTAAGTTGAAGATTACAGGAATCTTTCCAGAGGACTAACCAAATAAACTTTGGCCTCTAGTGCTCCGGAAAGGGCCTATAAGAAGTGACTCAGATAGGCAGCATCCTATCTGAACTTGCCCTCTTTCATAGTGGCTGAACTGGTCCTTAAGGATCTTGTTATGAGGATACAAACATTAATATACAGAAACCCTAAGTAAAAGTTTGAAATACTAGAAAAAGTCCATACATGTGTAAGCCAGCGGACTGCAGCACCCAATTTTCTTGCATCTCCCACAAGATTTGATTCTGTCTCCTGCACCAGCCCAACTAAGGGAGAGGTTCTCCAGAGATTATACAAGCGGGTTATTTGCCTTCGATTCCTGGAGGTACCCGTGGGCCTCACCAGGAAAGCACTCTCCAATCTGCCCTCTCTTCAGCTGTTTGTTTCTGAACAAACATATTTTTTTGTTGGTATAACTATTTGCTTTTATTGGAGATCAATAATTGTAAGATGCACCTGAGAGCAAACATCCTTGAGAGTATACAGCTTGGGAGGAGCCACAGAGAGAGGTTACAGGGTGAGAAAGAAATGGAACCTGAGGTTTTGCCTTTATTGGGGTTGATGGTGGGTGCTGAAGGAGCACCTCAAGTTTCTCAGTATTGGTCTCTAGTACAGACCCCACAAACTCTGACACAAGCCAATAATAACAGTGGAAGACAGCCCCACAGGCAAAAGGGCTTTTCTAACCCTGTAGCCCTTTCCTTAATCAAAGAAGCCATCTGCCACTCCCCCTCTACCCTTCTCCTAATGCAGAAATGGTATTTTGTTCTCTGATCTCCTAGAAGAATTTAGAAAGGGAAGATATCTTTACTTTCAGAGTAAAGATGAATCATTCCTTCTTGCCATGTGCTGACCCCTCCTTTCTTCCCCACACCCCAGGTCCCCTTTTCATACCTTGGTGCAGGATATAAATCATAGGTTTGTCCCAGCTACCTCAGAATTTACTACCATGCAAATTCTCCATACAAATGTTATTACATTTGCATTTTCTCTTATTTAATTGCAGTTAATGTTAATTTTTCTTATTTATCCAGCCTGTGAAGAACCTCAGAAAAATTGGGGAACTTTTCCTATGACCGTCAAAGTGCCTAGGATTTTATAGACTGACTATTAGTGAATTTAATACAAAAGTATGAGCATTATGGTGCAGGAGGGGACAAGCTGGGTCACTCAAATGGTCAGTTATGTAGGTTACCCAGGGATTTTTAAAAAGGAGAAATTTATAAGTGAGATGGCCAAGCTAGTTGTACAGCAGGTGATGTGTCTTTAAAATGGTAACCAAATAATGTCTGACACTTACACTATAATTTTAAAAGTTAATTGTCAGGCACTTATAGCAAATCTATCAATACTTTTTTAAATGAAAACCATCTTAACAGGTGATATCTCACAGAAATTTTAATATGTGTTTCCCAAATGAATAATGACATTAGATGAATAAAGAAAATACGGTATAAACATACAATGGAATGTTATTCAACCTTAAAAAAAAGCATGAAATCCTAACATTTGCAAATGTTATGAATGGATGTGGAGGACATTATGCTGAGTGAAATAAACCAGATAGAGAGAGACAGATACTGTATGATCTCATTTATATGTGAAATATAAAAACAGTCAAACTCCTCGAAGGAGAGTACAATTGTGGCCACCGTTGTGGGACTGGGGGAAGGGGAAATGGGGAGATACTGATCAAGGGGTATAAAGTTTCAGTTGTGCAAATGAATAAGTTCTAGAGATTTCAGTTGTGCAAATGAATAAGTTCTAGTGTAGGAGAATGGGGGGGAATTCCAACATCCTTCTGAGGTTCTTCTTAGGCTAATCAAGCAAAAAAAATAACATCAGAAGGATTAGTAGGAGAAAAGACCAAATTTAATAACAAATGTTGGAGAATGTACAGGGTTGTGAATTCAAAGGTAAATGATATCGACCACAGACGTACTCCGCACTGAGGCATGGAATAGAGGCCTGCGTGGAAGCAGGGGTGGGGTGGGGGGCTTGGGGGTTTGGGGGGTGGTGTCAAGAAGAGAGTAGGGGCTCTTCACGTAAGGTGATGACTTCATAGAACAACACGTGACCTCTCAACATTTATCCTGACTTAAGATCATTTTCTTTGATGAAACAGTTGCTTCTAGAGATAACTTAATACCTAAATATTTAGGGTAAGGTCAGGTTTTTCTTAAAATCCGCAGGTCCTCAGTTAGCCTGTAGCTCTGCATAACAAGGTGAAGGATAGTGGAAAAATTCTGCTCTGGAAAGATCTATCTGAATAAATTTTGGGAAACCAATACTACAATAGCATGGTGACTATAGGCATGGTAGGTACAACATGAGACTAGTCCTAAAATGGAGCTGAGTCCCATATCACCAAAGCAAACCTTGATTATAGGTTCAGCTGCCCTAGAAATGAAATTTTAAACCAGTCATCTGGGAATTAGCTGATCAGCACTAGTTAGGTAATTTGCTTGACAGATCTCTGCCATGGCCTCAAGGAAAGTAATCTTGCAATAACCAGTTGACTTCTTTGGCTAGTATAACTCTCTTGTTCTTGCTCCTTTTTGGCTATAAAAATCTTTCATTTTGTACAGCTCCTTGGTTCTCCTTTCTATAGTCCAGATTCTGTGAATCAGATGGTATCTGATTCATGAATCATTAAATAAAACCAACAAGATCGTAGCATTTATTCAGCTAAATTTTTTTTGGGGGGGTCAGGTAGCAATACAGTACTGTATACTTGAAATCTGTTAACAAGGTACAGCCTAAGTGTTCTCAACACACACACACACACACACACACACACACACACGCAACTATGAAGTGATAGATGTTTAAATTAACTTGGTTGTAATGATTATTTCACAAAGTATGTATGCCACATCAAGTAGCATAACTTAAATCTAAACAAACAAAAAAGGATTTCTTTCTATTCTTCTATAATTCAAATATTTTCACGTTAATACACACACACACACACACACACACACACACACACACACAAACTTCCCTTTTTTAAATAGCTGTCTTCTTCATTCATCTCTGTTCCCCAACTTATGTCTAAGATTCACAGGGAGAGGGGAGGGCTGTGTGGGTTGTCTTTGAAAGGACATAAACCATTCCCTCTGGAGACAAATGTTTTTGTGCTTGATCATTGATCCACTAGACTATAATCTTTGACTATGAGGATATTAAGGTGTGTGCATATTTATAAACTAGAAAAGAACTAAAAGGTGATAGGTGCCTCCTCTGTAGCTAAGGCACCTAAAGCACAGCTATGAAAGCTGTGGACCTGGGTATGAGACTGGGGCCGGGGGGTGGCAGAAAACAAAAAAAAAGAGGATAGGAGACAGAGAAATATTCCGACCTCCAGAGGAACCACAGCACAGTAATCTCAGATAATTGCGATATAAGTCCTTTATTATAAAGAAAACAATCTTTCAGTCAGGAAAAGAGAACAAGTCTGAATGATCTAGTACATTTTTAATATCCTGACTTACTAGGGTGACTCAAAAGTTGGGGACAAGAAAGAGAAAAAGAAAATTCCTTGTATCATTTCTTGATTTTATTAGACCTAGACATAATAAAGTTGCCAAATTACACAGAAATCTAATCTTGTCAGTACATATTTCCCAAGTTTAAATGTTACTCCCAGCAGCTGACTTTGAGGAATAAATACAAAAAAAAAGATTTTCGAAAGAAGTAGAACAAACTTCTTGCTGAAGTAGAACAAACCCTGGGTAAGTCAGTGTTTTAATCTCAGCTTTTCCACTAATTGTATGGTTTTCAACAAATTCAGACTCATGTGAAAGAGTATTAAGGGGTGCAGTGGTATTAAAATGAGAAAATTTAAATACAAGCACCTCAAAATGCTTGAAATGCTGTGTAAATACATATGATGACAAATTCCAGAAGGATCTGAGATGGTTAAGCTGACAAGTATTAGACAAGGAAACTTATTCCAGAAAAGCCCAGACTTACACTAGATTTATGTCTCCATTTCTCTTTGATGTATTTAACAGATGGGGTTACGTAGAGAAAAAAAATAAGAAATCAGCAGAGGAGACAGAGACTGAGACAGCTCAAAAGCATTACTCACTGCTAGGCAAGGAGTAAGTTCAAGGCCACTGTTGGGCCACAACCTTTGCAGGGTGGCACCTATCTGTCAAAGTGCACTGGCACCTCTGGGTTGCCCTCACAAGCAATGACAACTCGCCTAGTGCTGGAAGTGGCCCGATATCTGCAGTTGGGGAACCGGGAACTTCCTGTCTCCCTGCAGTCTGTGACTTTCACTACACCCTC
This sequence comes from Solenodon paradoxus, assembly GCA_004363575.1. Lineage (NCBI taxonomy): Eukaryota > Metazoa > Chordata > Mammalia > Eulipotyphla > Solenodontidae > Solenodon > Solenodon paradoxus. The sequence continues at coordinate 269,138 of RJWH01001420.1, read as the reverse complement.
ATGACAATTCATGCTGCGATTCTTGCACTGAATATTGGTGGTGCTGCAGATACTACGGATGCTCCAGATGTCTTCATGGATGAAAGTGTTGAAGCGCTTGCACTGATGCACCGTCATCTTCCGTCTCTGCATCATCAGGTTGCAGTAGCCGTCACTGCCACTGAAACTGTCGGGGTCCACGTGCTGCCGCAGGAACCGCTGGTACATGCGATCCTGGCCATGGGAGGGCTGCACCAGCACCAGTCCCAGCAGGGTCAGCAGCACGAGCAGAAGTGACGAACGAGTGCTCTGAAGAGCCATCACTGCCTTGGTGGTGTCTACAATGAAACCAAGGGGCAAGGGAAAGGAAGTTAAGAATGGGCACTGGAGAGGGCTTGAGAGAACAAGTGGACATGTCCTCTGCTCTGTAGCCTCCTGTTTCCTTCTTTTCACATGTACTGTCTCCCCCACTCTTCTCTGTTCACTTTTCTCTCTTGCTTCCCCAAGAAGAGTGAATAGTTTGCAAACATACATGTTTCCAAAAGCAAAAGTCTTTCTCTTTGATGGAAAGAAGTGGCTGTAACCAGGACAGTGACTCAGGGCAGAGCCTGGGTGAGTATCTATGCGTATAGGGGCTACAGGTCAGAGTATGAAAAGGGTGAAAAGGCAAATCTAAATGGAACTGGAGTCATCTTTCTCTTGAGACCATCCTCCAGTTTGTGATCCTTGGTTCCCTGCATACTCTGATTCCCAAAAGTTTGGATAGACTTGTGATATGCCAGAGAAAGTTTAAGGACTGATTCATTCCATATATCTGGGAATTGAGGAAGATGAAGAAGAGGCTGGAACAACATTTGGGTTTAGACTTTCCTCTCCAGGGGCCATTTTTCTAATGGTATTAGAATCAGGTCCTTCTGAAAATCCCATTAATCCTATAAAAAACAAAAGAGAGCACCCAGTCACAGTGCTCTAAGTGTAGTGGATATTGGTTAAATAAACAAACGAGTGACCATATTAAAGGTAATGGGGATATAAAGTAAAGGCGTGTGGAAGTAATAGATTTTTAAAAAAAATCTAAAAAGTACAGTCTCCATAAAAGAGACTCGGAGTGTGTCTTTTTCTTCTCGCTGTTGCTGTACCCCAGTTGTACAACTGGCTTGTGATGGCCCTGCTGTGCATCTACATCCTCCACGCTCTGCCTGTCTTGTCAATGGCTGTTGGTAGTTGACTGTCTTCTCCAGCTGCAGGATCAATGTGTTGGAAGCTTTTGCAGTGGGAAATAAACATTTGTTCAACAAAGTCAAAAATAACAACAAGAAAAACCCTCGGGAGCAACAAGAAAGCATGGCCATGGAGTTTCAGAACACTGCTTTCATTATCTGATTGAAAAGGACTACAGGCCTATCTCATTCTAAAATCTGTGCTCTTTTCACATCCCCTACTGCCTCTCCCATCCTGCTCCTCAAATATTCAAGGTCTTAAAAAGACAATTGTGCCAACTTGCCCCTCTCCAGCACTGGAGTTTAATCAATGGTGGAATAGAATAGGGTCACTCACCAACACTAACTAGCCAGATACTGCCAACTAGCTGTCACTCCTGGGGCATGACTCTTGGCAGTAAAGCAGGGTTGATGCACTAGAGCAAAGAATATCATTCCTAATTCAACTGAGCAGCCCAAAGTAGCAAGGACAGGTTAAGTCAAACAGGTTCATTTCTACATGTGTAGTCTTAGGGTGTTCCTCTCCCCCACGGTGTTTGACGGCTATGCCTTTTACTTTCAAAGATGCCTCTTCAGGCTGACAGGTCACACTTTGCAAGTGACTAAAATGACTGATGACCTGCAATTTGTTCAGCTTAAGTTGCTTGGTGATGCAACTATCATTCTTTTAAATGCCACATCCACAATTAACTTTTGTCCATGCATGGAAAGATAGAAAGCTCTATGCCATATTCCTGTGCCTGATATAAACAGTCAGAAAGACAGGAAAGTGATGGGGCTGTGGGAAAAGGGTGGCAGGGAGAAATGATACTTGATTTACTCCTCACCCCAAGACCAATGGATACAACTTCGGAAGGTGCACTTAGCACTGGGTAATAACTTCATCCAGACAATGTATTTGGGATTGTTTTTCCCATCTAAACTCGCACTGTTCACCTTCTCTCATTGTTTTTCTTTGTGACCAAGAACAAGTTTTTGCAAGATAACTGAAAACAGACAAGAGCTAAACTATTCATGCAAACCTCTGACCTCACTACACTAACCAACTGATTTAACAAGACATGAAAAATAGTTGTAATGGAAGTCCAATGCAGACATCAGTGGCACATCTCAAGACTCTGGCTACAACAGAAAACGAGATTATTGCCAATCATTCCAACATGTAGTTTTTGATCAGCGCTGGACCCCAAGGCTTTCTCCACTGTACTATATTAACTCTCAATAAGAACTTCTTTTGTGATTCCAATGACTTACTCTGCCACACTATGTAACCTTGGGAAAGTCACTTAGCTCCTCTCACTGTATTTCCTTATAAGTAAAGTGGACATAGTAATAATACAATCCCTCTAAGAGATGCTATGAAGAATAAATAATAAAGTCAGTATAAAGTGCTCACCATCATGACTAGCACATGGTAAGTGGTGGGTACGTGATGGATTTATTATTTCTACAATTTTCATTTTTCTTGGTTTCCTTCCATCTGGATAAATAATAACTACACTGAGCTGCACATATTGACACTCCCCTATTTTTTTTTAATTGAGCATCTATAATCCCAAGAAAGAAGAAGGCACTTTTTAAGTTGAAATAGCTCAGTGACCAGAATTTATACTCTGTCCCTAGAGAAAAATTTCCTGTCCATATTGTAGGAAGGACTTTTCTTCCTTGTATGTCACCATTTTTTCAAAGGAATTGCTATTTCGAAGTTATTCTTTTCTTTCTTTTTCCTTCTCTTTTCACAAAATCAATAAAGCACTCCTGACCAGAACTTCAATTCCTCAAATGATTCACTTGAGATAAAATGACTTGTTAATGGTGTGCACTGCCAGTTTAACAGTTAAAATCTCTGACTCCGGAGGCCTTCGTTCACATAAGGCCCAAAGATCAGTTTGAGGGGGCCTGGGACCAGGGTGAACAACAAATGTGAACGACTAAATGGATGAGTAAAAGCTTCTTTCTCTTCTCTCTTTCTGCCTGCCTGCCTGACTATTTGCCTTTGTTCCTACCTGCTTCCTTAAATGAAAAAAAAAAATTTTAATGACTTGTTGGTGACTTGATATCTCATTCTAAATAGCTTCTGGTTGTGAGAGAACAAGAAACTCAGAGCAAAGGCTGCAAGGATGGACTACGTAGCTACTCCAGTCAGCAGGTCAGAAAGCATCCCTATCCCGTTTTCATATGATTTCCTGGGAAACAGTCGTCCGTCCTCATACTGGTGCAGGGTATATAGAGCTCTAGTGCTCAGAGAAGATAGGAATTTTCGCAGCTATGGTGTGATCAGTATACGAATGGTCCATGCCTTTCTTTGACTTTCTTCAGCAAGACCTTGAAAGGGTAGTAATCTGTATGGAAGCCACTTTGCCTTATGTCAGGGAAATAACACTGGTTGGAGAGCCCAAGGAAAGGGTGCAAATATTCTACCTAAAATTGAAGTTTTCTTACTTCTTATGGATTTTTGAGATTCCTTTTTTTTTTTTTTTTTTTTTTTTTAAGGAAATTTGCAGGCAAGAATGAAGGCAAGTAGGCAGAAAAAGAGAAGAGGGAGAAGCATTTTTATCTTATTTTTATTTAGTTGTTTACACTGGTTGTTTCCCACCTGGACTTGAGACTAGAACCGAGGAGTATGTGGCTTGTGTCCTTTAGAGATGATTGACTTAAATGCTGCTCCACCAGGGTGCTCCCAGATTTTTTTTTTTTTTTTTTTTTTTCAGTAAGGCAAATTTTCTAGCAAGAGAGGTTTGGAAAATTCCTCCCCCTGCTTTCTTAGGAAATGGTAGTATTTTCAATTTTAAATAGATGAACTCAAAACAGAGCGATAAAGTCTTGAGTGTATACCTATAGCCTACTTCTCCATTCCTTCTCCCATAAATGTGAGTAATTTCAGTGAGGCTGGGCTCTTCCTGATGGCAACTGGTCACTGTACGGTAACCTTGGACTTATGGAGCCAGGGCTTTGGGCCCATTTCAGGATGAGGTAGGCAGCAGGAGAGACCACCATCAGGAATCTGTGACCTCTAGAGCCTTGTAGTCATAAGATAGTGGAACAAGCGATTTACAACTGTAATTTATTAACTACTTTCTAAATAAAATATTCATGTGCCTGTTGATAGAAATTAGGTAACAGGAAGTTAACCATAGAATTTGTAGGTTGATTAGTATATTACAAAGAGTATCTGTTAACCTAAGAATAAGGGATAAACTCAGAATCTTCGTACAATTTTCTTAAGACCCTCAAAGTTGCAGATATCTGTTGATAAAGCAAAAGATCAAAGAGAAAATAATGTATAGTAATTAAAAAATTTTAACTTCATATAAATTAACCATGAGCATACACTGGGAATATACCATTGAAACCAACATAAAAAATTATCTTCTGCTTAAGATAAGAGATGGTTACTCTTGTATGGATTATTATATTCATGCATTGTATTAGTGTATGTATATGTATGTGAGTGTGTGTGTGTGTGAGAGAGAGAGAGAGAGAGAGAGAGAGAGAGCGGGTGGTGGGGGGAGAGAGAGATGGAAACAAAGGAAGTATATTCTGTTAGTACTTAGACCTAAACGCTTCTCAATTTTTAACCTTTGTAAAAGCAATATTGGCTTATTATTTGACACCAAAAATGACTTTCCTCTGTTGAAAATCCTGCTTAGTGAACTTGAGCTCTGGAATTTTCCCAGATTTCTCTGTAAGATGAATTTAATATCCTTACTTTCACAGAGCAGTCCATCTCCCTACTGACTGGTAATGAAAAAGTCTTTTCTATTCTGTCCATTCCTCTCAGGGGGCAACTGAGTAGGAAAAATGGGGAAAGAGCAACAGGCCAAGAATCAGTGAGAAGACTTTCATTCTTACTGATTTAAAACATTCTTTATTTGTTAAACATAATGTAAAAACAGACCACAAAAGCTCCAGGCTACTCCTGTTCTGGCCCCTGGCAGAGATGTTCTGCATCACTGTTCTTAGAGGTGGTGGGAAAAGCCAGGTAAGGGAAGCAGGGTCTGCTCTGGGTCTAGGGCCTGCTGGTTATAGAAGGATAAAGGACTCTTCAAAGTGGACAGGTAGGTTATTTTCACAGGCAATTACAATGTGTCTGAACCCTGATGTGGCTCTGTACCGGCAGGGAGGCCGGGGGGACCCTCCTGTGTGCTTGCAAGTGGTTACTTGGAAAGGAGACTTGCTTATTCTTAATGCTTCTCCGTAAGGACTTCCATTCTGATTTCCACAGATGGCCTTGATGCTGGCCTTGTTGCCATGAATAAAGGTGTTGGTGTCTTTGCAGGGATTGGTCAGGCCTTGTTTCTTCATCATGCTGTCACAGTATCTGTCATTCCGGCCCCCTGGCTTGGCATCGTAGTGCTGGGACAGGAAGTGTCTGTACCTGAAGTCATCCTGAGCCAGGGTTGGTGGGGTCAGACCCAGACCCAGCATGAAGACCACCAGCAGGGGGCCTAGGCCCATCATCATCTTTTTCAACAAAGGCTCCTGCCAAGGGCAAAAGGAGGTGTGGTAGAGACACAAAATAGTATTGCCGAATTCCACTAAAGGGACAAGGACTTCTTTCTCTGAGAGGGCATCATGAATCAGGGGTCTTCACTTACCTAACTAAGTCTTTTCTTTTTTTTCCTCATTAATTTCATACCTCTTATCAATCCATTCCTTTGGAAAGTCTTTGGAAAGTTTCCTGAATACAACTTCCAGCCCCAATCATATTCTCCTATCCCTTGATGATCACTGAGTATTTATCTTTATATCGGTCATAGCTTTACAAAATCCACTCATGCCCTTTAATGCATGACTGTATTTACTATCTTACTATTAACAAACATGACATAAGCCTCTACTGGGTATCAGGCACTGTGCTAGGTCCTGAAACACAAGGACATAGCAAATGCCTCCCTAAAAGAAGACATGGCATCCCTGGGGAAGGGATCAGAGCACCAATGTACTGAAATGAGATAGTAAGATAAGAGGTGAGAGCTGGGAAGAAGAGAGCCCTGAGCCTAGAGAAAGGTCAATCAGAGGGTTGTTAAAGACAGGATTCCAGACACTTAAGTCAATTAGTCATCTGGCTGTGAGGAGAGCAGCTGAGAGCAGTTTTACCTTGAAGTAAAGGGAGACTCATAGCCAAAGTGGAAATTATTACATTATTGCATACTATTTAGAAAGAGCATGGAGGAACAGGGAAGAATTCATGTAATGCTTGCATATAGGTGTGGGGTTAGCTCTTACAGAGGGCTGGAGAAAGAATGTCAAGCTTATTTTCAGGAACTTCTTATACTGGGAGCTCACAATTTGGACTATCTCCAGACAATATTTTCTAGTCTCCCCTCCACATTACATGGAAATTACACAATAGCAAATGATGTTACCACTGTAGTAACAAGAACAACAAAACTTAACCGGCCCCCAAAACTTTGAACTTTTCCTCAAATCAAAGGCTTTGCAATTTTCTGTAATGATTTTATAACATCCCCCTCAAAAGAAGGAAAAGAAGATGATTACTGTCATGGTTTCTCAAGGGGGAGCAGGTAACACACACACCCAGAGGGTAAATATGGGGCTTCTTCCTGGAACATGTATTTAACTCAATTGCAGATGATTACAAGTAGAATGAAACAAGCATAGATCATAATCAACTAAAAAACAAATTTCTTATGAACACTAAGGATTCTATTTCTTATGAAATTTGGAGATGAGAAGTCAAAGCTATTTGATGCTTGTAGCTGATAGTTTCTGACTATACCTTCAGTTCTTTGCAGAAAAATTTAAGCATTCGGAGTTTTTAAAAACCACCAAATTTCTACCCTACATTGTATCAAATATATGTGAATGCCCTCGCACCCAACAGTAAAAAATAACTTTTCACTGTAAATTTCTAGCTGCTTTTCTTATTTTGATTTTCAAATTGCTAAGTTATGAGCAGCTCATTTAATTCATGATTGACTACGACTTCTTGGAAATTATCACGCACTCTAAGAAATTCTTACAATGAGAGAAAACTGGAATCTCACTTTTTAAAAAAAAAAAATTTAAAGTAAGGGTACAGGAAGGAATGAAGGCAAGTAGGCAGGCAGGCAGGAAAGAGAGGAGGAAGAAAATTTTTTTAAATTATTTCTGTTTAGTTGCTCACCTTGGTTGTCCACCCCATGCCCTCTTCCTTGGGATGTACACGAATTGCATTTATTTGAAGGTGGGTGATCTAACAGTTACTCCACCAGGGTGCACCACATTCTTCTTTTCTTTCATCCTTTTTTTTTTTTTTTTTTTTAAGGTGCAGGCAGGAAGAGAGAGGAGGAAGAAGCATTTTCCTTATTTTTATTTGGTTGTTCACAGTGGTTGATTCCCTGCTCTCACCCCTCCACTTCCCAGGGGTCTGTGGCCTGTGCTCTTTCAGAGGTGATTGATTCAACCGCTGCACCACCAGGGGGCATCCAAATTATTAAGCGTAATATAATCCCTATGAATCTTAGATAAATGATAGCTTCACAGATACCAATCATTAATTTTAATTTATGTTTTTCTTGCATATATGTCAAAAAACATTACTTTTCTATCGAAAATTTTTTTGGCCTTAAGGAGTCCACTTTTTCACAAAACCTGTAATATTGCTAAACAGCCCTGTGCAAAGTGAAGGGAGTCCAGGGTTCTGCTGGTTCCTTGTGAAGGCATGAGACCGAGCGAGCAAAGTGAGTACTCTTTCTAATCAGCACCCGGCCTTGACCCACCTTGTCTGTTTCAATAATAACTACAGACAAACTGGCACACTGCTGAGGACTACCAGTCACAGTATACAGACATTCTTGGTCATCCCACAATATGAAAATAAATAGCTGAAAAGCTTTCCATTGAACACACAGAATATAATTTGTAATAGATACTAGGGAAAGGTGTGTTCATGGGAGTTTAGCAAGAAAGTGGTAATGACTGCTGAGGAGAGCACCATCCCTAAGAGTAACCTAGCACTCCTGTCTGACCCCTGCTGCACCCAGCTGTGGGCTGCCATGTTACCACTTGGCCAAGTTCTTTATACATTTGCATTGTTTTTCCATTGCCTGGGTGTGTTTTTTCATTCTAGTTTATTTGGAAGACTTTATCAAAGGTATATTGATCTGTAATCAATTCAGTCTCTTGCTCCCCAATGAGTTAACACCTCTAAATATCAGAGGCTATTGTAGAATTGCAGGCTCTCAGAACAAAAGGCAACTTAGAGTTTATGCAGGCGACACCTTTCTGCCTGGGGCCAAAGTCCCAGCATTCAAAACTCAGGGCGTAGAACCAGAGCTGGTAATACCCAAAAAGGTCGCTAGATGGCAGTGGTGCATAGGAATGTTGACAATATCTTCCACCGTGCAGAGAAGTTGGTTTTGACATGTGTTGATAGAAGGAAATCTGACCTGGGAAGCCCATTTAAGTCTCTGTTCAAACACTGTAGGCTTCAGATACTAACACCAAGCACACCTCACTAGATACAAGCATAAAAGCCAAAGTCACAGAGCTCAAGATCTGCCCACAAAGATATCACAAAACATTTATTTACCTGTTGTCAGATTTCATGAGTATCATTTGCAAGCAACTATCTATGTCTTCTTGGGCAAACAATTACATGTTTACTTGTCAGTGTTTACTACTGGTGTATAATTTACAAGACAGCTGAGCCCACATTATTTATCTTGAATCATAATGCCTCGCTCACAGTAGACCCTTATATATATTTTTTAATGACTGGCTTCGTTCTTCTCTCTAGGCCCAAGTAGTTCAATTATAGGAGAGTTGCTAACTCTAAATTTCTGAAATAACATCATTCTCATTAAGTACAAGAGAGCCTTTTCTAGTTTCACTAAAGTCCAATGACCATGGAATTGCAGAGGCAAGTTTGTATAAAGGTAAGTTGGTGGCATAAGGCCTCAGCTGGAAGAAATAGATGATGCAGGGTGATCTGTCCCAGTTTCACTTAGACACCTCATCCCTTAAGACTCAGCAGGTAAGCCAAGCCCACAGATCACTTGTAGTTAAGGCAGGGGACTGATAGAACACAGGAACTTCATGTCCTAAATACTACTTGCTCACTGGAGGTTGAAGGCCCTCAGACCCCACTCTGGAGAGGGAAAGGAGTATCTTTGTTTCTGATTTGAAGAATTTGCACATTCACTCTGTGACAACTCAGCTAAAGTTGCACAGACTTACTGTAATTCTGACTCCTTAAGAAACTAAAGCTGAGTGCACACCATGGACCCCAGTATCTAACCTCTGCTCCCATACTCACAACTTCCTCACTCGTATATTCAATTCTAAATTTCCCCAAGAGAGCGGGAAAGGGAATTGTGAGAACACAAGTAAAAGACGACTTGGGGTGCAGAAGTGAATCTGCCCACACCAAGGGTGTGGAGCCTCCCATCAGATTCTTCTATGCGATCCTTCTCTACCGAGTATATGACTGCCAGTCAGCTTCTGGTCAGCAGAATTTGTCCCAACTGTTCTTTAGACTAACTTTATCCTCTGGGATAAAGGGTCTCAAACCAGTCCCTGAATCTTCACAAACATTAATATTCTCTTCCTCCCTGCAGGCAATGTTTTATATTCAAAAGATCCATCAAGCAGATTCATCCAGAGAGTTAAAGTGACAGTTTATGTCGAGCAACTATAGTTACAATTTCCATAAATATAGCTTCACACTTTCATATAATTTAGGGCAATATCCCCCAAAGTAAAAGCATAACACCAATGTATATTCATTCCCTCATCCTTTCCTTTTTCTTCCCTTCAACCTGCCATGTACCATTTTTTGATCTTAGGAGGTGCTCCACTTTGCTTTCCAAGAGCATGCAAAACTTTTCGGATAAAGAAAATAGCAGGGAAGATTAGAAGAAAACAGAGCCAAAAACATTCTGCTTTTTTCCTTGTTAAGCCACATATAATGTCCACACCCAGGGGCACTCCAGAGACCCTTCAACAAATGGCTTCCTCAGATCTTAGGAGATTTTATCGCCATTTAGGAATTTCTCAAGTCATTCTTAGTCTCACTAATTCTCCTTTACATGCATATAGGTGGTCCCAAAACAATTTTTTTCATTCTAAACTTTAGAGTCTGATTTATTTTCTTCTTAACTCATGAGTGTAGTCCCAGAGGGTTTAAAAGGGGAAAAATTGTTTCACTGAAATAGATTGATGGACATGTGCGCACACACACACACACACACACACACACAAATAGAACAATGGATTACCTAAGGGGAAGGGTCTTACAAAAAATCTGGAAGTTTCCCTTCAACTGAAGATGGGTCGCAGCTGTTTGCTCCTGGAGATGGGTCCCAGCTGTGTGAATCTGGAGGTCCCCCACTCCTGGTCCTGATTATATAGTGATCAGATGAACGGGGTGGGGAGACTAGAGCTAAAGATCCCCAATCCTGGCAGAGATGTGAGAACCAAGGACAGTGCATGTGGACAAACCAGGAGTGTCATTCACCTTTTCCGTGCGCAAGAGTGGCTCAAATATTAACCTTCCTCCATGGATTAGGGATTTGTTCTGGAGGCAAAGTCTGATACATACAGCTTTTTGTCCCAAAGCTACCTTTTTTCTGATACCTATGGTTCATACTCTGGCCCATGACAGGAGGTTTTGTCATTCACATGCAATGGTCTGGATCCAGAAGACATCATTTCTTATCTTAGAGGTCAACTCCAAGAACTGTTTTGGAAGAATTCTGCAGAGTAAGATGTTTCCAGAAGGCTGCTTCTCCACTATACCTTCTACTGATCATATCACTTGATTTCATGAAAAAATGCTAAGTAGATGACTTCACTACTTTCACATAACCAGGAAAACACTTCCAGAGAAGGTTTTGTGATAGCTCTCAGTACCCTGTCCGAGCTCAATCTCCGTGTCAGGTCCCTTCGGAACCATCCTTGCTGTATTTCCGGGGCTGCAGCTTCCTTTCTTCCTTATCTGTTCACATAAGACTAATCTTGAGCACTCGTTCTCCTGTTTCTTACAGCACAGTTGCAAATATGATTATTTCCACGTCAACACAACACTAATATTGTACCCACTCTGGAAGTGGGTTTGTCACCTGCATAGAGACAGAGGGCCAAGGTCACCAGGAAAGCTTACATATCCTATTACTTCAAAGAGCAGGCAGCAGGATGCACCAACTGTTTTGCAGACAGCTGGCAACCATGGCCGCTGGTGTTGGATCCAGAATGCTGTTATCTTTATTTTTTTTTTCAAGTGTTATCCTTTAAAAAATCATTTTTATAAGTATCTCTGTTGTCATCCACTCACCTCCAAGTTTTTGGTCGGCCTGCATTTGACCAGGTATCAAAGACTGTAGGCAGCCTGCCAGTGAAACAACTGCACTGGACATCACCATATTGTAATTATTATAACGTGCGTGTTACCTTTCATTTTACGAAGCTCTCATGTACATGATTACATTTAACCACCACCAGGACTATATGAGGCAGAGATCACATGTCAGCTTTTCTTTGAGGAACTCAGGATCAAACAGCAAATGATGGTGCAGGTGTAAACTCCTCATCTACAGGAAAGAATCAACTCATCTTTCCAGACTTAGCTTGAACAACACTCTGCTGACCCTCGTCAACCCACCCCAAGCCAGGAAAAGCTGCCCACTTCTTTCTTTATGGATTCACAATGCCTAGTACGCACCCCTGCAGAGGCAAGTAGAGGGCAAGAGCCAAGCTGATGGCACAAATTGCTTTGGCTCCAGACCCCAAATGTGTCCTGGAGTGTCTGAAAAACAAAGCCTGTTTATCTAAGAGTATGGGATGGCTCTGGGAGAGGAATCAACCCAAGCAGAACCCAATGAGAGGCGAGAGAAAGAGACAACGCCCATGGAACAATGTTGGACAAGAGTAGAGTATGAGCCATTCACATCCTCTCTGACCCAGCGTCCTGGGGCCTGGGGAGAGGACGCGGCAGTAAAAACTGAAATAGAAATAAAGGCCGTACTGTGAAATCTCAGACTCAGAAAGCACATAGTAAACTGGAATAAAGAGTTGCACTACAAGGCTGCCAGAGGGTGGGGTAGGAGGTAGGGGCAGGAGGCAAAGCACATTGCTCCACTTGAGAATCCCATTAGGGCAAATTTGAGGCAAGTCTGGACTAGAGCATCAGAAGAGACCATGTGTTCTACCACAAAGGAACAGGTCACTGTGATGGCACCTTCAGACATTTTCACAGCACTTGTCTCTGTATGGCAGGGAGAGACTCTACTTAGGGAGCTGGGGCAAAAGGAAAGGTGCAGGCAGGAATGAAGGCAAGTAGGCGGGCAGGCAGGAAGAAGCATTTTATTTATTTTATTTAGCTTTTCACACTGATTGTTCCCCCTGAATCTGGCACTCGAACCCAGAGATAGGTGACCTGCTCTTCTTTGGAGGCAGTTGACCTAACTGCTACTCTACCAGGGTGTGCCTCATTGTGTAGATTATAAAGGCTATTTTGCAGCTTTTTTACAACCCCAGGGAACCTCAGAAAATGTTCAGAGAAGAATATGACTTGTAGTTCTTATAACATGGATGGCTCTGGTTTTACTTTGCATTGATATAACCAGGAAAACGACATTAGCTGTTACTCCTTTGATGGCTAATTAATTTCATTGTCTCTCCTTTAGATTGAACCCTTGGAGAGAAGAATATCAAAAACAGTGACGAACTCCTAGGCTCCAAGTTCTTTTTGTTATCCCTCATTGCTTTTAGTAATGTACCATTTGATCTCACTGACAATGCAAACTTTCTCCCTTTCTCTTGGGGCTTACAAATGGGACTGGGTTTGGTAGGAGTTACCAAATGAGGCAGGTCTGATTCCCAGGTAAAGCAGGGAGGCCTTCAAGGGTCACAGGAAAGCTCTGCTTCTAGTTTCCTGATAACTCCTGGAAGCCCACTGATAGACCTTTATTTCTGAGGTATCTGTCCCAGTACCAACACTGAAATCACTAGGAGAGATCAACTCTTTAAACAACCGTCAGTAATTTACACATCCTTGGGCTTTAGGGTGTATCTTCTAGAAGGGTCTGGGAATTTAAGGAGAAAGAAGAGTAGGCAATATTAAAACATAAAAAAGCACACATTTCACCTGTTTTTCTGCTATGTGGGTGCACAGTTCTGCCCGAGTTCCATTTTGCCTTGCCTGTCCTCTCTTATTTTCCCTGCATTCCAAACAAATCCAGAACTGGAAGCGAAAAGGTTAGGAGAGTGAGAAAACCAAGCAAATTCTTCGACACTGCCTTTCTCTCTGTCCACAGATGTACTGAAAGTGACAGAAGTCTCCGAACAGAAAGGACAGGCACGTCCCTGACTAGTACACTTATTCTGCCAAAGGCCAATGTTCAAAGTTTCTTAGGAGCAGAGAGAATTAAGGGGACGGGGCCCCACAGAGCGGGGACTCTACCTGAATCTAACAGAGAGTTCAAATCCTCACTTCAGGCTGCGGGAAATGTGCAATTTTTGATTTTAGAGTGGTACCAATTTAAAATTAATTACACATCACCTTTTAAACAGATACTGAAGGACTTAGTTCTAAAAAGTATCACACAGTCATTTATTGGGGGAGGGATGGTTGCCAAGCCCATGGTGGCCTCCTTATTACTTCAGCAAACTCCCAAGTCTAGGATGACTTCAATATGGCCCTTCTCTAGGGATCCCCTAAAATCAGAGGTAAGTACTACACTTCAGCATCACACACACACAGTCCCATGAACTGAAGCACCGCTTCAAGCCCCAACCCACATAACAGCATCTGATCGGCAAGTTACACAGTTGCTTGGGGTGCAGCTTCGGCCTCTGAAGGGACAGCCAGGTCCCTTCTCTATCCCTGGGATGTGACCCGACAACCTCTGGTGATTTCATAACGTGCTTACATAGTTGATAATGCAAACAGCCAGTTGGGTGAACGGTGAACGACTGCTTTCATTCTAATTGTTGTTCTTTTCAGTTTGGCACAATGAGGTTATGATGAAACAGAAAATAAGGTTTGGGGTTAGGGGGATTATTTTACTATTTCATTAAATTACTTCTAAGTGCTTACTCATTTGTGTTTCGAAATATTTACAAATTATTATAGTCTATGATTAAAGAACATCATGTCATCTTAAAAAGTGTGATGAAATCGTCAATTGGAAAAAATACTCAATTATTTTAAAAATGTTCTGACGCTTGAACTTGAACATTACTCCCCATTTCTATTTTTCTATGCTCTCCTTCAAACCATTAGATTCCCTTCATAAGACATAGGAAGCATGGGTTCTCCTTCCAAGGACCCTAGTGCTGGTATTGCTTTCCTCACTTAACCGAGCATATATGTTTAATTCTGTCCTTAAGACCAACTGCAAAATTAGGCGATAGAGGCAAGTGACTGGTCTCTAATTTCCTTTATAAATCTAACTCTTTTTGCTCTATAAGCAAGAAATACATTTAGTAACTGCTCACATAAAAGAGGAATCATGTCTCTAGGAGGAAAAGACATTATTGCTTGAGGGAGAATGGGGACAGAGTCCTGCTGACATAAAAATTAAACATTTACTTTTTAACCAGTTCTGGACTTTGTGCCCTTTCTCTCTTTCCCAGGTATTTCTAGTTGTGCTTCTGAGAATAACTGCTTCCAGAGATTGCTTTGCTCAAGTATAGATTAAATCAAACTCCTAAAAGCAGTTTTCCAGCCTGCTTTGTCCATTTCTCACCCATCTACTTCAGTTTATGAATCACACTGGTAAATACTTCCAACAAATCTCTTACTTTTGTCTGCTTATAACCTGACCTCTACTCTTTCAATGATAGCCAGTCATCTGTTTTCTCTTGGAATGTGTTTCCCTGATATCTCTGTCAAACTATAACTCTTCCCCACATGGCAGGAGAGCTGCTTTTATGGGAGGGTATCACTAACACCCAGTTACCACAAGCAATTAATGACAAAGAAGTGAGGGACATCAGAGATCATCTGCCAACCCCTCATTTTACAGAGGAGAAAACTGAAGAACAGACAAATCAAACATGTATTGCCCAAGGAACATAAGGCACCACACAGCTTTCGTATGCCACAAGAGTAATTTCTAGAAAATCAAAACTAATGTTAGGAAGTCACTGAAAGTTCCTGTTTAAGGGAAACCTACTATGAATATTTCCATAAATTACCCCAAATATTTTACTCTCCCTTTATCTGAAAAAAAAAAAAAAAAAAAAAAAAAAAAAAGTGTCTGTAGCACAATTATTCTTTTACAGCCGTGTAGTTATAAGTTCTTTGAGTACTTGAAGCTGCTTTTGGGAAGTTCATCATGTGCTGATCAAATACTTCTAATACTTGGGTTTCTAGTGATTACATTTATGATTGTATAAGGTTCTTAAAGACATAGAGGGAGGGGCTTGACTCATTTGAGATCACCCCCTAGTCCCTAAAATGATGCTGAAATTGTTTTTACACTCCTTCTTAAATAAAAATGTTCTGTTTCACCCATGTTCTGTTACCATGTAATGTGCTGTCTTGCAGTAAGAGAGTTAATGCTTCAGTAAGGAAGCTTAGAAAAGAGACTATTGACAAAGTGTCTCCAAGAATTTCACAGCACTAGCTGAGGATGAGTTAAGGGTGAGGAGAGAGAGACAGTAAAGAGAAAAGGAAAACACTAGTCCCCAGATGTCAGCTGTGCTTGCATAAAGTGGACAAGCCCTGCTTCATAAATTGGGCCACAAACCTGGATACCAAACAATCCTTCATTTTAAGTAAGTGCAGGCCTCCAGTCACTCCTTGGGCCTGCCCCCTCTGTGGCCTCCCTCCGAGCCTAATCTCTGAAACAGGCATTCATCTCTGGCCTCTGTAGAAGATAAACTTAGTGGTGGGGATGTAGAATCACTAACTTGGCCTTGTAGAAGAATAGAATACTACCTAGCCCTGCGAAGAGATGAAATCCTGTCATTTGTGATGAGGGAACTAGAGGGGATTATGCTAAGTGAAATATGTCAAAAGAAGAAAGAAACCGATTATTTCACTGGTAGGTGGAAACGAAGAGACAAAGAAAAAGAACAGATGAAACAAAACCAACCCTTGGATACTGACAATAGAACTGAGGTTACCAGTAGGAAATGGGGTGCAGGAGTGGGAGCAAGTGTAGGGGGTCCAATGGTCAATGATTAAGAACTCTTGGTAATCTGGTGTAGGGCAGTGTGTATTTACAAATATATCTGAGAACCAGGCCCCTGCACATGTGGGTTTATATTATTTTGTTACCACAAGAAATATACATATATGTTTTAATTTAATAAAACAAACAAAAAGGAGAAACTGGGCTTTCACTCTCCTTCGCATTCCTCAGCTCCTACAGTGCAATCCCACAAACGCCCCCAGGAGGAAGCCCACACTGCCTGCGCTAGACAGAGACACCCGGCCAACGCGCTCCTGGTGAAGCTACTACCCACGAGCAGGAGGAGGAAGAGTGTGAACCCACCTCGGCCTCGGAGCAAACGTGCAGATATAGGCAGAACAGTGCAAAGAGTTTTTGTTTCTCACCCACGTTTTCCTCCCTGGTGTGAAGACGAGAAGCTGGTAGAAAACAAAAGATGCACTTTTGAGTCCTGCTTTGGATCTGTGTGGGATGAGCGTGCTCGTGGGAGTTACACGCAGCGGACTGGGTGCAGCAAGGAGAGGAGGGTCGCTGTGCGTGCTCTTCAGTAGTCCGGGCAGCGCTGAGTTTCTGCCAGGAGGCCCCTCGGGCTCCGACCCGCCCGCTCAGCTGGCGCCACGCTGGCCCCCGCCCAGTCGCAGCGGACGGGTCCCAGTCTGCTCCGTGAGAGAGCCTGGAGATCCGCGTCCCCACCCCAGCCCAAGCACGACGCAGGAACCGCGAGTACGCTGCGGGTCGCCGGCTCTACACCAAAAGGCAGGCGGCGCCTCCAGGCATTCGCTGGAGGGGAGTTCAGAAAAATAGTTTTGTCCGGAACAGGCCGTCATCCCCATCTGACTCGCGTTCTTGGAGGAAATGCTCTACAGAACGCAACTTTCTTCAGTAGTTCTCAAAGCGGGGGGAATAAAAACAAAAAACAATTGGGCTCGTCCGGGATTTGAACCCGGGACCTCTCGCACCCAAAGCGAGAATCATACCCCTAGACCAACGAGCCTCATGTCAAGGCGTTCTGCGTGTTTTCCCTAAATATCACTTTCTTGTTAGGGTTGGCCACCCAATTTCTCTGGAATTGTGTTTTTATTTGTGACTATGATCTTTTGCTTGTCAAGCATTTCTCCCAGCTTCATAAAGGCCCACATCCAACTCTGATCCTAGCCCCTCCTTATTCTATCTATTCCACGTCCAGGACCCTTTCAGAATCCAGTTGATACGAATAGGGAAGACTTCAAGTCTTTGCAGACTTCAGGACACTTTTCTGAATAGCAAAGCGCCGCCCAGACAGGTCTAGCCGCGAGCCTGGAGGGATCCGGGTTGGAGCTCGGTGTTCAAGGTCCTGGGAGGACACACGACCCAACCGTGCGTCTATGGGGCAGCTACTTCCTCGCGCGAGCATGAAATTCCAGAGGCAGGACTGGTGGACATCAGAATATAGAGTCAGTTGCTCGTGAACCAGTCTGGCGCTGTGCCGGGATAGTTCAGACCCCTCGCAGTTTCCCTCCATGAGAATAAAATTTTCCATCTGCCTACCTTTCCTTAAATTGTTTCTCCCGTCTGGAATTCTCTCTCCCTGTCTCATCCTAACTCACGTCAAAGCCTATTCTTCCTTCCTGCTCCGACTCAAAAATCTTTATTTGAACCATAAAATCATATAAACAGCTAAAAGCCTCCCTCCTGCCCGCAACAGATGTGTATTTAACGTAGTGGTAGAATTCAGGCTGAAGGTCACAGGTGGGTTGTTCCACAAATTAGAGCTCAGAGGGCCACAAGACGTAGCTCTCTACAGTTCTATCTTCTTTAATCTATATCATCTATTATCTCCAACTTTTGGAGCTCAGGCAGCCAAAAGAACGAACATCTTAAGGAAAACAATTCACAAGCTTTCTAATGACTGCCTCAAGAATAATTCCTAACTTCCCAATATGTGAAGTAATTGTAACTAAATTCTACTTTTCATAAAGGGAGAGGGGAGTGCGGGGGAGTTTAATTCTGGAGTAGAGTGAAATAAACTCGCTTGGATGGTTGCGAATCCCAAAACAGGAGCTACTCCTTCGAGCCGGAATCGAACCAGCGACCTAAGGATAACCACGTCTAGAATACACTACAGTCCTCCGCTCTACCAGCTGAGCTATCGAAGGGAGCACGACTGCACCTGCTCTTGAATCCTCTATTCAGGGCACCGATCAACAAACAGGGTAGTGAACACACAGGAAATGATACCCCATGGGCTGTGGACACCGCAGTTACAAAGCCCACTGCTAGGAAGTCCTGCATGGTAGTTCTGGGGACAGTCCCGCCCCACCCCCCTGGATTCTCCTGCTTCGCCGAAGGGCTTTAAACAGGGCCAACCCGTGGCCTCTCCTCAGGCGCCCCCGGAGTCTCAATCTCGCGAATTTGGGGTGGAAGAGCTGCTGGCCGGGGAGGCTGCTGACTTCTCTGAGGACGCAGGCCGGGGCCTCCCTGGGATGATGGGGTCTAGAGTGGGCACCCGGCATCGGAGAACCAGATGAACTAGAACTCATTTTGCCCCAGCAGCTGCGAGCCAGGGCGAGGAGCCGGCCGAAGCTCAGGCCCATGTCCGCCTCGCGTCCTCACTTCCTGTTCTCGCCGCGCTGGCCGACGCGCCGCGGCTGTCTTCCGCGTCCACGTCCGCAGCCCTTGGGGGATGGGATACAACACAAGTGGGTCAACTCAGTGAGTCGCAGAGAATTGACTCCTGGAGAAATAGTTGTAGCGACCCAAGTCTCGGTAATTCTCCTGGAAGCACCAAATGTCTCCTGGACGCCTAACCGAACGGCTGATCTGGCTCCTCTCCCTTAGGAACGGGGTCCTGGTTCTCGGCTCCTGAGCTGCCCGGAGCCGGTGCTGAGGGCTTCATCCGGTTCTCTTCCCCCGCCGCCTTCACCCCCACTCGGCTTCTGGCCGCCGCGCTGCACCGCCGGCTGCCGTGGAGGTTGATAGCACTTTCCGCAGCTTGCTTGAGCTCCGCCACATTCCATTCAGCAAAGCAGCACTCGTACACTAGCGGTGGCACCTAAGGGAGAGCGGTTCTGCTCAGCGTACTTAGACTCCGCAGGTCTGGGTTTCCGCGAGAAGTTAGAACCAGCAGTGGGTGGATGTTGGGGGCTTCGGGAAGTAATGTTTAAAACAATAAGAAATACGAAGGCCCCAGCGAGATTTGAACTCGCGACCCCTGGTTTACAAGACCAGTGCTCTAACCCCTGAGCTATAGGGCCTCGCGAGCGGTAGTTTTGCTTCTTCTTCTGAAAAGGAATACTTTTCTGCTGGACCTTTTTTTAAAGTATAGTGTTTGTATAGGAAATGTACAAAGCTGTGATGTTATTTCGTTCTATTTCCCAACTTTAGAAACTAGAAACTAGAAGCTCTGGCTAGGGATAAATGCAATATGCGGACCAATGACAGTTTACTACTTAAAAAAAAAAAATAGCTTAATATTTTTTGAAGTAACTTTGCTTTACTAAGTAATACAAACCCATATGTGCAGGTTCCTCACACCACTATTTTTCAGATTGGAGAAATCTGTCCAACCCGAAGCAATCTAATACAGTGATTCTCCCCGCCCTTCCCTCCTTCAGACTGAAATTAAGAAGGCAAACCCATATAGAGGAAATTGCTTATCACAAGTAGCTCAACTGAAGACAAGACATCTGCGCTTGATCTTCTTAACTCAATACATGCAATGATCTGCAAACACCGGCTCTTTTTAAGATCCTTCATAGAGATCTTTCTCACATGCGTTTGTTAATTTGCTATTTAATCCATCCCTTCAGACAACAAGCACTGAAATACGATCCTGTGCTAGACTCTGTACTAGTACTAAGGGATCCAGATGTGTTCTTTACTGTGAAGTCGCTGTTACGGTCTTGTGGAATAAAAGAACTTTAATTTTCATGAAAAAGAACTTTGAAAAGTACTGTTCCAGCTATTACAATGCTAAGGTTCACAAACTTTCAGAGTGAGCTATAACCGAAGTAGAACTTTAGGAAGGATGAGGCTTGAGCTGCTCCTTGAAGACAGGTTAAAACTTATACAAGTTTGTGATTAGGATGATCCCTCGTAGAAGAAAATGTTATGAGAAAAGTCAGAGAAAGACAGAAGCCAAGGCAGAAACACTGACTTGAGCAGATGGAAGTGAAGGAAGATAAGAAGGCAGATTGATAGGAGACTGAGATTTATTGAATGAAGTACTGCCCTTTTAAGAATTGAAAATGGCAAGTCACCAGTCATAGCTATGCCGAATAAATTGAAGGGAAGGAAAAACAGTCAAGGAAAGACCAACAACTGGCCATGATACAGAAACCAAATATAAAACTGCAAGAGAGTAGCAGTTATGGGAGGGAAGGAAGGAAGGAATGAGAGTGATATAAGGAAGGGAGATAATGTTACATCAGATATAATTACAAACAAAATAAGACAATCAAGAGGAAAGAGTAAGGGAGATTGTCAAATATACTTTGAAGAAGCAAGTGCATGTTCAGACCTCTGCTATTTTCTCTGTACTTTCTTCACAATTCATAACTTTTAGAATCTCTAACTGAAGAGATTACATATAAATTTGATCTAACCTTAACCTAATTAATCTATGGGAATCTAGGCACAAGATATTCTGGCTATTGTATAACTCCCATGAACTCTTTCATCCTCATCTCAAATTCAGCCTAGTGAAATATTAACACTTCTTCACCCCTCTGCCCTCTCCATATACCCAACTCTTCCTTAGATTTCCTTCTTTTTTTCCTGCAAATATCATCTTGCTTCTTCAAGGTATGATATTTGACATAGGTGTAGGTTCTTGACCAGTTATTATATTCTGTAGTGTTGTTTTTGCTTTTTCTTTGAACATTTATGAAACTAGAATTAAACTTGTATTGGACACCCTGCCTTCCATTTATTTTAATCTCTTTTCCATATTTTCTGTCTTTCAATCTCTCTATGTTGCATTCTGTATAACACATTCTTATTCATAGTCTACTAATTGTCTCTACAGCTGTCTTTAGTCAATTGTTAAATATAACCACCAAATCAACTGTAATTATAAATTTTAATTTCAGTTCTAGAAGTTCTTTTTGATTATTTTTCAGAATTGCTAGGCCAATTTTTATAATTTCCTGTTTCTTGTAGATATTTGCCAGCTTGTCTTTTATTTCTTTACACATAGGAACTAAAGTTGTTTTAATAACAACTTTCATAACTGATAATCTCAGTATTGTACTATCTGTTGTTTTAATTTTCACTTATGTCACTTTGTTTCCTTGTATAATTGGTCATCTTTGAATGTGTATTCCTCAATGTCTTTGCAAAATTACATGCAATGAATTTTTGAGAACCTTCAGATGAAGTATCTTCCTGGGGAGGAAAATAGTATTGCCTTTATTTCTCACAGGCATTCAAAACACTGTTAACCCAAGAGAACCCTAAAAAATGTTCATAAGCAGACATTCCCTGGAAATCCAAGATAAAGTAAATCCAAGCTACAAATTAGGTCGCGGCTTCTCTGGAAACAGTGAAATCTCGTCTTTTCTATTTTCCTTTTGACACCTCATGGGAAAGTTTATTCAGCTGATTTCTGCTTAATTTCACAAGTTAATGGAAGTGGAAAGATAGAGTTAGGTTTACTTCTTGCTCAACCTTAGCTTGTGGGACGAGATCTTTGGAATCCCAATTTAATGTTGGGAGAGTGTCTTACTAGATTTCCCACTCAAAGAAGCTGCTGGAACTTTCGCCCAATTTTGTAGTAATCAGAAAATGTCTTCATAGCAACAAATATAAAATCCCAGACTTTTCCCTTAACTGACTGGATTCTATCTTTCCCTTAGATCTGGCTTACTGGTTGCTTACTGCCATATCAGTACTTTGATGCTTTTAAGGAGACTTGGTAAAATTTTTTTTTTTTTAAAGAGAGGTACAGGAAGTTGAGAAGATGAATAGGCAGGCAAGCAGGAAGAGAGAGGAGGAAGAAGCGCTTAATTTATCTTATTTAGTTGTTCATCTTGGTTGCTTCCTTGGGCCACTAGGTCTTGAACAGGAACCTTGGAATGTGGACTACACCCAGTGAACCAAATCACTAGGCCACCAGTGTAAACCCCAATTTTTTTAAAATTATTTTTTCTTAAGGAGGTTGGTCCAAATTAATTACTCCACAATTATTCCACAGAACATTGAAGTTTGAGGACTTGTAACAGCAATTATATTTGACCACATAGACTAAGAAGCAGAGCGAGCATTACTATAGAGAGAGCATAAGGGAGAGAACGCCAGTGCACTCGCACAGACACGCACACACACAGACACAAGGAGAGAGAGAGAGGCAGAGAGAGAAGAGAAGAGGTGACAACAAGAAAGGGAGCCAGACGAGGGCACCTTCCAAATCCCTAGTTCTGATCCACTTCAGAGGCCTCACTCTCTTCCACTCTGGAATCTATGAGACTTCCCTGAATCCTGAAGTACATCCTTTTTTTAAAAAAAATTTGATATTATATTTTTTAATTTAGTATAAAATATAATCAACTTAAAGGCTCTTAACTAACTGTGGAGCTACTGTCTCTTGCTATGCAGTTCTCTACCTGACTGCTTTTATCTTCTCATACTCAGATCCTCCGTAGCTCTGGCTTCCAGTTCTCTCAACATTTAGCATAGGAAACTTTCCAGATACAATGCTCCATTTTCAGCCCCACGTTTTTCTTTCTTAGACTACTGTAAAAACTCTTCTTGTCCAAAAAATATTTATGCTTCCTTAACGATGATGATGATTCATCACCTACTCCAAGGTAAATTCCAGCTCATAATCACCATTCTCTAAAGCAAGCCTACATCTCTGAGTAGTTCTCCAGTAATTTCTTTGGTGTGTAGTTTACTTCCACACATTGAGGAACATGACTTCTTACCTAGCCCCTGGGACTCCTGTATCAGTGAAGCTTTTTTGAACTCTGAATTCACTTCAACTAGTTTTCTCTGAGTATTTACTATTGGATGTTGAGTAGTTTACTGATTTTCCAGAAGTGCTAGGGTACCAAGTTTGAATGCAAAAGAGCTAGGAACTAGTACGTCACTGAACTATTGTGGTGGAAACTTCATTTCTATAAGGGAATCTCCAATCAGGAAAATAAAAACCAAACTAGATATGTAAAACAGAGAGTTGTAATGCAGGAAATGGGTAACCAAGATCTAAGAAAAGCTTCAGCTGCAAAATAAAGACCTGGGAGAGCCAGAAAGTGTCACTTCTAGTCCAGAGTTCAAGAGGCCACACTTATCCTCTAGCTGTTGAAAGCCTGCTGCCCAAACAGAAGGGTGTATGTTGCCAGCAGAGATGCTGAAGCCCTTGTAATTGGCAAACACCTGATAAGCTACCACAGCCACCTGTCCTAGAAGAGCCCAGAGCAGAACAGCCTCCTTGTGGACGCTGTTCGCTGATCTGCCAGTGAATCAAACAGAGTGAAGCTGAACCAGGGGTCATCAGAGCCTAGAAAATTTTTCAAACTTTAAACTTTTGAGACTACGAAAAAAAGGAAGGATGTTAAAAAAAAAATAAAACCAGAAAATATCAGCCAAGCCACTGCTGCTGTCTTCAGTTTTGTATCTATGATGCTAAAGACCAGCTGTGGAATTTTCATGTGGGAAATTCGAATTATGCTAAGGGTTTGGAGATCTCTCAGGAACCCAGAGAAAAGACCAGTCAAATTCTTTATGACACAGAGAGATAGATAATCAGGTAAGTTTAACAAGGGAAGTTAAAATGAGCAAACTTGAAAAAAAAAAAAAAAGACCATTAGAAAATAGGCAAAATGGAATACAGAGTGGGGAGAGGCAGAACCACTGAGGAAAAAAAGAATTGGGGATAGAAATGTGGGGCATAGTCAAAAAGACTTCATATAATTGAATTTCCAACAACAGAAGAGGAGGAGAATAGGCCAGAGTCACATTTAAAGAAATAATGACCAGGAGTTCTCCCACTATAGTTTAAAAGAGATTCCAAAAGTTCAGAAAAACTCAACCAGGATAAATACAAAGAAAGCACACCCAGAAACATTGTAGCCTAACTACTGAAAACTAAAAAGAAGTCTTAAAAGCAGTTATGGGGGTTGGGGGTTAGTTCATGACCTTAATGGAAATAACTCTAAGAGTCACCATAGTTTATCAAAATGAATTATGGAAGCCAATACAAAATGGGGAATAACATTTTTAAAGTTCTGAAAGATTAAAAAAATTATTGCCTGCCTAGATTTCTATACTAGTAAAAATATCCTCCATAGTGAATTGAAGTAAATAAATTATGAAACAAAATATTAGAGAATTCAATGCCAGTAGACATGCACGGTAAGAGATATGTTTTTCACACTGAAAATACTATCACCACAGCTAGGAATAAGGAGGTAGAAGAAGGAATGAACAGCACAAAAAAGGATAAAAAAAAAAAGGAGTAAATATATTAAAGCATGAATATTAAATGCATATTAAATGCATATTAAATGAAATGAATATTAAAGCAACTGATCTAAATCAAGAAGTTCATCTGAACGTTCATTAGTTCTTGAGAGCTTACTAGGCGCCAGGCCAATGTTGATTCGACCCCTGACTTGGAGAATCTCAATTCCCGTCAAGGTCTTGATTCCATGAACTTGGCTTCTGGAATGGGTGATTTGTTTTATAGATTTTTCCCTTTAGTTGGTGAAGTGAGAAGGTCTGTTAGGGGTGGGGAGTGCAGGTTGCTGTCCAAGCCTTTGCCGATACCTAAAATTATAGTTTCCGTTTGGAGATCCAGAGGACAAAGCAAAATAAATAAATGGATAGATAGCTAGATAAATAGATTGGAATTGGGGAGTGTTGCAGAAACATATAAGTAGAAAATGCAGATAACTCATCGTTGCAGGTTTGGTAGTGTGGCCGAGCGGTCTAAGGCGCTGGATTTAGGCTCCAGTCTCTTCGGAGGCGTGGGTTCGAATCCCACCGCTGCCAAAATTTTTGCATCACACGGTCCTTATTGGGGCAATGAGACCGATGAATCTAGGAGGCTGCTTATCGGCAGGGAACTTCCAGTTGTGTCCATACTCAAATTGCCGGGAGAGAGCCAATTCTCTCCTTCCGTTTGGGAGGGAGCCAAAGCTGAAGACAATTGCGGGCAGTTCACGCAATATCGGAAGAATCCTTGTGGATTCCTCTTGGAAACATTGTTTACAAAATGATGTTCTATCTTATTTCTCCGCCTGCCTCTGCTCTCCTTTCTACAACAGCACCGTCTCCTCACCCACCCTCTGGCTTTCAGTCTCTCCTTCCACCTCCATCATTAGGACAGTAAAGGAGATTTAAGCGGACAGTTATGCAGAAAGGAAATCATAAAGGGAAATAACTGCTCCCAGAGAAGTAATTCAGTTTCCAAACTTGGGCTAACCATGTATCAAAATGACAAAACTAAAACAATTTACTGATGAGTTGGCTGTTCTTTATTCAAGGGAAAAGCCCCATCCGTGGATGGGGGGTTTACAGTGTTTCACCAGCCGGGGGCGCTATTCTCGAGGGATTTTGGGTAAAAGTGAGTTTAATAAATCATAAGAGGTGATGGAATCAGTTCATAATTGGCTGAGGAATAGCTGACCCTTATAGAAAGATCAAGGAACAAGGAAATAAGTGCAGGGCCAAGGGTGATCTGATGTTTGGGGATTGACCTACTGGAGATGCTGTGTTTCTGGTCACGCTGAGCATTTACAGAAACACAAAAAGTTGAGTTTGCTGATCTGTCACCCAGGCAGGAGTGGCTCATTCCAGACCTCATCTCAGGTGTGTGGGAGAGGATAAGGGAGTGAGAAGCCCTGGATCATTCCGGGACACATAAAACAACAGGACTGAAAGAGGAACGTAGAGAGGCTAGGAAGTACCCTTCCTCTACACGTTCCCTCCTTAATCTACGAATAACCTCACCCTATTCTTGTACTCAGAACTTCCCAGTCCTCCTGCGGTGGTTGGTGATTGGACAGTGGTAGCCAAGCCGCATATGTCATTAGGGAACCTGAGTGCTGCCACCACACATACCCCTAGGTTCCAGAGCTGCAAAACTGGGCTCAGCAAGCTGACTTGAAAAGCTGAAAGGTCAACATAGCAACCCCAGTGACCCCTAAATTCCTAAAACCATTAAATTCAAATAACATATCTATCTTCTCTCTATGAGAGCAGAATGGAGACCTCTCCAAGTGTCTTGGGAACAGTGTAAATCCATGTGAGAAGTTTCACTTTCTTTGAAGGAAAAATATGGCAGAAAGTCACAGTACACTCAACTGGTAAGAGGGAAGATTACAGAGTTCGACTGGCATCTTTAGATTGTTGGTTAAATTCCAGCTCTAAGTAGGTACTCAAGCATTTGCAAATACCCTAAAACTCCATTTGATAAGGCATGTTCCCTCAAAGTTAGGATTTTGTGGTCTTAATTAACTTCCACTTTTTTTTTTTTTTTTAATCTTCCTAAGAAATCTTTGGGGAAATTGAGAGAAAAGCAGCAAGAATAAAACATTATTGGCGTGCTGTTGTAGAGTGGCAGTTGGGTCAATCGCCTCTGAAGGAGCACAGACCACATACTTCTGGGTTCAATCCAAGGTCCAGGGAGAAAACAACCAGTGTGAGCAATTTAATAAAAATAAAATCAAATGCTTCTTCCTCCTTTCTCTTCCTGCCTGCTCACCTTCATTCCTGCTTGCACCTTTCCTTAAAAAAATAAAATACAGTTGGCACCTGTAAAAGACCCACAGTTTAGTGTGTACTACAGATTACATTAATTCATTCACGCTGCAAAATCACACCCCCATCCCCCGCCTTTAAACCCTGGACGGAAGAGGAACAATCCAGAGTGGGTGGAAAATTAAGCTTGAGTGATAAGGGTCCTGAAACCTTTTCCATTTCTTACCAGCGGTATCTTAAGATCTTGATAACCCAACTGAAATATATAAAACGAAGGTAATTGTCATAAGGAAGGATAAATTACTCAGTTGTTAGCTGGTAGTGTGGCCGAGCGGTCTAAGGCGCTGGATTAAGGCTCCAGTCTCTTCGGAGGCGTGGGTTCGAATCCCACCGCTGCCATTGACACTTTTGCCGGCTCCACTACCTTAAATAAATGAGTATACACTTATCTATCATAAATGAGTATACACCTATTTATGGTCTGAGAGGTCTGATCAAATAGCTCTTGGTAAAGTCTTACCAATTGATGATACTCTGATAAATCTTCAAAGACGAAGTTCCTCAGGAGAGTAGGGACTTGAAAGAAAGAAACGTTTTAAAAATTGACTGTGGCAGGCGTGATCCCAGAAGAAGCAGAATTGATATAAGGGCTGAGAAGGGACAGGGAGTGTTTTTTGTTTTTTTTCTTCATAAGTGGAAACTCACAGAAGCTTTACTGGCAGTCTGTGACCCAACTTCAAAAGGTAACTCCTTTGGGCAAGAAGAGTACAGGGCACAGACTCTCGGGTCCCTTCGGTCAGACTAGTGACTTTAGAAGGGGCTTTTGGGTCCTCCACTCCCCATGGACCTGTGTGATCTGGGACATTTCTGTGTCCCACTCCCAAGCCCCATTTGCGGTCTCCAGTTGTAGTGTCTCCCCTTCCCTCTGCGTGCCTGTCTACCCAGAGCAAAGCGAAAAGGGAGGAGAGGATCTGATCCAGCCCCGCCCAAGATGGGACTCAGCAAAGAGGCAACGCCCACAAGTGGTGGGAGATGTTTTCCTTCTTGCAGACTTGAATCAAGCATCCTTGACAACCAACTTGGAAAATAAGTTCACTGCCCCGGCATACTTGCTCTCAAATAGTCCGAGAATGTTTCCACCCTTTGTTTGAACTACATTTAGGTATGTTCACCTTTTGATCTGTAAGTACAAACATTCAAATAAGTCATTTCATTACAGGTTGATGAAGGAATATGCAATGGAAGGATCAAGCAATAAATCTGTGAACCCACTGATCAGAGCACGTTAGCATTTAAAACTGAACTGTTCTACGCCCCCTGAGCTGATGCTCTATATACGAAGTACTAGGATGGCTTGTGAACCACTTTTGTAAAAATACTAACTGGACCTAATCAAGCCACTACAGTTAATGTATTTTCGAGAAATGAAAGAGCATTATAAGTTAAATTACAACAAAAGGAAGCATCAGACTTATAGAGAATCTGCAACATTTTAAAAAACAATTAGCTCAATGTCATTAACACCTCACTGACACACAGAAACTGACCTAAGACAGAAGAAACTTAAAGGCAAAGTAATAAAAAAGTATGAACTTTGTCCCATTCCTAATTAGATTTAAAAACCTGTTAAACGCCACTTTGAGAAAATCAGGGAAATTTCAATATGTTTTAATGTATGTTATAAAAATAATTAATATTAATTTTTAATTAAAAATTTGTAGATGTGTGACATCTTTTCATATTATTTAATAATATTGGAATAAAATTGGTGATCTTACCTGATATCTTAATTTGCTTTACTCTACTTCAGATCAAAATTAATAAAATTAAAATTTTTTAAATATGAGAAAAGAGGATAGGTGAGGAAACTGACAAATTCTCAATGATCTGCAAAATCTGGATAATGTATGAAAATTGATGGAATAAATTGTCCTAAGATTTTTGAAAACAATATTGATTTTATACTTAGTATTTATGAAAATCCAATGTGAAACATGAACTTTAATTTTTCTAGAAAGGATAATATTGAACAACATTTTCATTCACTAGAACCAATGAAGAGATAGTATCCTATTTTTAATGTCCTATTATTGGTCCAGAATGTGTAGGTGTAGTGCAAACAGATCTCAGAAAGAGCCCTGAGACTCAAGCTGGAGCTGAAGATAGATGGCAGGAGTGAGAGGGGTGGGAGCTAGGAGTCTGTGTGGAAGTGAGCAGCCATCATGGATGGTACACAAATTTACCTCCGTACAGGTTCCACTCTCTATGGGTTATGACTACCAGGTCCCTTAGAACAAATGGACAGAGCATGAAGAGGAAGATGCTGAGGCCCAAACAGAGAGCACCAGGAGGAAGTGATCTGGACTTTCTCTAGGAAGAAACCAGCTTTCACCTCAGGAATGGAGACAAGGGTGAGGAGGACATAATGCACACAGAAAATGCCAAGGAGTGGCCCTTGTTCTCTTCCCTCTTGGTGAAACCACAGCCCATAACGACAAAGTTTTGTAACCCACTAAGAGTATGACTAATGAGCTTTGTTTTGCCCCCTGCTCCCACCTGTTACAGGTCAATAGTCATTCTACTGTTTTCTGTTTCCCCTTGCTGAGTCTTGCCAAGTCTCAGAAACAGGTTATAGGTCAACTTGACCGGGGGTTGCCACCTGGGTGTCTCAAGACTGGAGAAACCAAGGACTGACCAAGGTGATCCCTCGCATATTGCACATAAGCATTCCCTTTGATCTGGGGCCTGAGTAATGTTGCTGATAACTGAAGTTAGAGATGTCCAGGAGGCCACCTGTTGGGAGGACATTCCGTTATCCTGCATCTCCTACACTTGAACTCCCCTTTTAAAGTCCCGTTTGCTATCACTCAGTGAGATTGAGGTATTGAGAGTTGCTTTGCCCAGTCTCCTTTATCTGCAGAAAATAAAGCAACCCTTTTCCCTTCTCCCAAGTCTTGTGTTCAGTTTTCATTCGGCACTGCTGCACATGAACTGGAGGCTGGGTAGCACTGGGGGGAAGGAAACTCCAGAACCTGGAGGCATAATTGAGTGCATCACAGGGAGGACATTGAGAGAACCATCGTGGTAGTGTAACTTCTGAGCCATGGGGCCAGGTCACTGACTCGTCTAACCCAAAGTCATAAGACTTTTTTTTAAGCTCTGGTTCTGCCACCCAAACTGGAACTGCCTTTCCTGACACACCTTCCTCTCCTGGTCTCTCCATGTGATCTCCGTCTACCGTCCAGTCCCAGTGCTAACAAAGCTGTTATCTGTGCAAGCTCCAAGAGGACAGTGTAATTGTGCTCCACAGGAGAACTTTGGGAGGGTTTTATCACTCTATAGCCATGGAGACATCACAGTACTGAATGTCCCCATGTGTGGAGACAGTGAACAGACACCAAGAATAGGAATATGGGACTTCATTGGATATGAAAGGACTGGACGTGGTGGTGTTCTGTATTGGGAACCCAGTTTTTGTGCTTTGGGGACATAGGGGGAGTTGGTGGGAGCTTTGCTGACCACATGTCACCATGAGCTCCTGCATGGACAACTTCTCTCTGATCTGTCCCAGAGAGTAGCAGGGGGCCCTCAGAGAGAGTGACCATCCAAGGTGAAGTGGGATTTGCCAGCCAGTCAGGGGAGAATGACACACTCATTCGTTCAAGGGACTTCAGTGTGATTTGCTATGCTTCTGCGAGACCTTTGCTGGGTAGGTGAGAGGTCTTGGTGTGACCAGCATACCAGGTGGAATCAGAAATAGAACCAGGAGACCAACTTATACTCCATTGTTCTCTGCGCTATTCTCTTGATCTAAGTCTCTCATGAAGAGTACAGAAATTTGAGCTACTTCAGGGAGCAGAGGAATATGGCAGATGGACAGAAGAGTGGGGACCAAACCTCCAAAATGGCCACCATGGTGACAGTTGGGTATCTCTTTGCTCTGATCAAGCCCTGGGTGTCTGCTCCACTCCTGGTCAAGAGTCTTTATGCATCCAATCCCAGTACCTAGCTCTGATTCACTGTCATTTGCTCCGTGGCAGACCCTTTAAAAACCATTCATGCTGGATATAGACTGCGGAAAGAGGTGTAGCACACACGTATTTTCACTTATCACAATCTTCATATTCCTTTGCTCTTCTCTTTGCATACTTTCCCCTATATAGCACTTACCTAATAAGCCGAGGGCTCACTACTCTTTTTCCCAATAACCCATTGTTAAAAAATACATGAAGAGCTGATGGAGGAAAAAAAAAACATGTTACCCTGAATCCTTAACTATTTTGAACACGTAATAATAAGATTTTGCAGATTTCCCATGTGCGCCTACATGGGGAAAAGGTGGCATATCAGAAGGCTGCAGATCTCTACTGGATCTGGCTATTCTATCAGCCCTTGAAAGGCCATTCCTGTTGTCTCTTAGTTGAGTACACAGGTGAGTCACCCCGTTAATGTCAGCTGTCACTTCTCTTCACACCTGTCATTTGACTACAACTGGCTGCGTTTCCCGTGAGGGGAAGTGAGGCAACAGGGGCGGGGGGGAGGGGGGTGTCCCTGCATTTTCTTAAAGCTGCACTGGAGATAGGGGCTCTAGAAGCCCAGGGGAGCCCGGGCGCGAACAGTTGGCGCGAATTCCCACAAGGGGCGCTGTGGACGCGTGTGGTCCTGGCTCCCAGGTGCTTTTCCAGCAGCCCGGGGCATGCTGACCTGCCCAGCTCCAGCGCAGAAGGCGTTGCGCATGCACAAGAGAGGACACACCTAGTTTGATGGTGTGCACCCTTCGATAGCTCAGCTGGTAGAGCGGAGGACTGTAGACCAGGCAAGTGTAGGCATCCTTAGGTCGCTGGTTCGATTCCGGCTCGAAGGACGTGCCTGGCGCTTTTGCTCCTCCACCTCAATAGGCTACCGCTGCCAAGACAACCTGAACCCGCGCCCACCCCACCTCCCCGCCCCCCCAACCCCAGTGCCCGTGCTTAACGCCTTGCAGCTGTTCAGCAGCTCCCCATGGACCTGGGCTGGCGAGTCTGTCTCCCCACCAATATGGGTACATGTGTGCTGACGCCAGGGAACACCCCTGCAACCCAGGTCCACATACATGCCCTCAAGACCAAAATGGCTGCTGTGGCTTCTTACTTTATCACAAGTCACATTCAGAGGCGTCAGCATTTCTTGCCCTCCCACTGTGACAGGCTCTGCCCTCGCCGCCCAGTGCACCGTGAACAGGCACCAACAAACAGGTGCGCGAAGAGTTACCATCTGGACACACCAAGAGTTTCAAGCCGGTGCTCGTGGAATACATCCCTCCTGACACTCGACTGTCCTCTCAAAGTCAATGTCCTACCCAAAGCATCACCCCTTTAAACACCATCTGGCTACCTCTGTGTCAAAACTCTAACTGGTCTCTCCCTCCATCTCTCGTCTCTGGTGACACTCCCAAAGACCAAGTTATGCCTCTCCTCCACCCTTTCGCTCCTGATACTCACGGTCTTCTCCTCTCCTCTCCTCTCCTGTCCTGTCCTGTCCTCTCCTCTCCCCTACACTCCACTCCACTCCCCTCTCCTCCCTTCTCTTGTCTCCTCTTCCCTGTCCTCCCCTCTACTTCCCTCCTCTCCCCTAGCCTCCCTTCCTCTCCCTTCTCCTCTCCTCGCCTCTCCTTTCCTGTCATCCTCTCATCAACTGTCATTTCCACTCCTCTATTCTCTTCTTATTTCTGGTATCACATCTGGTCTTTAGACTCTGCTTAACTCTCTTCTCTTCTCCAGCGATTCTCCTGACTTCAAACTACTACATTCTCTCCTTCCTTTGCCTTACCTCACCTCTCCTGTCCTCTCCTCCCCTTTCGTCTTCTCTTTCCCCTCACTTTGCCTCAATTCCCCTCCTGTCAGTTCCCTGGTAGTCCAGTTCTCTGCTCTTTTTTCCTGACTGCCACTTTAATGAATACATGGACAACCAGAGCGGAAAAAGCAAAACAAAACAAACAAGAAAAAAAAAAAAACAACAAACCAAAAAAACCAAAAACCTCTTCGCCCTGCCGTCCTTTCTTTACTTTTTGCACATACTTCCAATCAGATTTTGCAGATTTCCCATGTGCGCCTACATGGGGAAAAGGTGGCATATCAGAAGGCTGCAGATCTCTATTGGATCTGGCTATTCTATCAGCCCTTGAAAGGCCATTCCTGTTGTCTCTTAGTTGAGTACACAGGTGAGTCACCCCGTTAATGTCAGCTGTCACATCTCTTCACACCTGTGATTTGACTACAACTGGCTGCGTTTCCCGTGAGGGGAAGTGAGGCAACAGGGGCGGGGGGGAGGGGGGTGTCCCTGCATTTTCTTAAAGCTGCACTGGAGATAGGGGCTCTAGAAGCCCAGGGGGAGCCCGGGCGCGAACAGTTGGCGCGAATTCCCACAAGGGGCGCTGTGGACGCGTGTGGTCCTGGCTCCCAGGTGCTTTTCCAGCAGCCCGGAGCGTGCTGACCTGCCCAGCTCCAGCGCAGAAGGCGTTGCGCATGCACAAGAGAGGACACACCTAGTTTGATGGTGTGCACCCTTCGATAGCTCAGCTGGTAGAGCGGAGGACTGTAGACCAGGCAAGTGTAGGCATCCTTAGGTCGCTGGTTCGATTCCGGCTCGAAGGACGTGCCTGGCGCTTTTGCTCCTCCACCTCAATAGGCTACCGCTGCCAAGACAACCTGAACCCGCGCCCCCCCCAACCCCAGTGCCCGTGCTTAACGCCTTGCAGCTGTTCAGCAGCTCCCCATGGACCTGGGCTGGCGAGTCTGTCTCCCCACCAATATGGGTACATGTGTGCTGACGCCAGGGAACATCCCTGCAACCCAGGTCCACATACATGCCCTCAGCGCCATCTGGTGCTGTAGCTTAATATCTAAACCATCACTACTTTAAACATCATCTGGCTACCTGTTTGTCAAAACTCCAACTTGTGTGTCCCGCCATGTCTTCTCTGGCTACAGTCCCATGGACCAAGTCTTGACTTTGCACCACTCTTTGTCTCCTGATACTCATGGCCCTCTCCTCTCCTCTTACCTCCTCTCTGCTCCCCTCTCCTCCCTTCTCCTCTCCTCCTGTGGATTTTATAAGTAGAGAATGCAATCAGACCAGTGGAAATCAATATACAAAATTAATTAATTAATTAAACATAACATCAGCACACCCTGGTGGCCTCGCAGTTTAAATGGGCGCCATCCACATGCATCCAAGTCCCCTGGTTTGGGACCCAGAGCTAGAGTAGCAACCAATGATGAACAACTAAATAAAATAAAATGCTTCTTCTTCTCTCTTCATGCCTACCTGCCTATTCACCTTCTTTGCTCCCTTTATCTTTCCTTTAAAAAAATATTTTTAATGTATGAAAGTTTATTCTGTTTCATCATACCCCTGGGGTTTAAATGTTGTTCACTCCTAGAAGCAAGAGAAAGATTTCTCACATTCCTTCTGAGTCTTCACAAAGAGCAATATGACTTTATCACTTGATAAGCATATCCTACTAGAATGACATAGAAGGAAAAATTGACATAGTGAAGGAACTTCCACATTCTTTTCCACCCCATGCATCTCCTCATCTCCACTCCCATTGTAATTCACTCTGCACACACTTTTTTTTTTTTTTTTTTTTGGAGTTATTGGCTTGGGTCAGCTGACACACTTGGGAATACCAGTGAGGAAAATTTTGTCGAAGTCTTTCCTCTCCTTTTCAGACTTGGCATGAATGGAGAAATGGGAAATTTCTTTCGAGATCTCTTAAAATTGTTTTTTTCTGTTGGGTTCCTGGTGCCTGGATCAATAAAATCCTCTATGCAGACTATCCTAAATGATATTCCAATAGTTTCAAATAGGTTATCAATGAAAATGTTAACCTTTAAATAATGGATTAACTAGAAAACAAAGCTTTGACACTCTTCTCCATGCCTACATTCATGCTGATACTGGCAATCAAGAAGGATGTGGCCCAAGACCGGTAAAAATCGCTATTTACATGTACGATTTATAAGCAACAAACATAAGAACTGGCCTCAAATGGAGCTTTTTAAAAAGTCAGTAGTGAGTAAAGAGACTGTGGATCAGTACCTGAGTTTTTTTAAGGAAAGTTACAGGCAGAAAAGAAGACAAATAGGCAGGCAGGAAGACAAAGGAGAAAGAAGCATTTATTTATTTTTATTTAGTTGTACATCTTGGTTGTTCTCCCTGACCTGGATGCAAACCCAGGTCCTTGAGATGTATGTGAACTGTGCTTTGACAGAGGCAGTTTACCAAACCACTGCTACACCAGGGTGCACCAACATCTGACTCTTTTAAAGATGAAGGATCATAAGATCCTCTGAGGTCCAGCTTGTGCCTGCTCTCCCATCTTGTACACCAACTGAGTTATCTTGGGGCATTCTGTGGCAAAGTTCCCATATTTTTATATCAGAGATTGCTTGAGCTTAAATCACTGGGTTCTTTGCAGACAAATAAAGCTGTCCCCAAAAGGGGATGGTCTGGCCTTAAAGGCTGGCACAAGAAATAACATGACTCAGTTTCCCCAGGACCAGAAGACCTCTTCCTTTTTTAAATTATTTTTTTTTACAAGGCAGAAAAACAGTCTCTGAGAAACCACACCTCAGATGAAAGCCTGAAAAGCAAGCAGTTTCTGATTAAGGCACAGCTCTTGGGTTCCCCAGGAGTTTTCCGTTGGCTGCAGTCTCATTGTCTCTCACTGTGTGTCTGATAATAGGCAGGGATCTGAGTCACAAAGGCAGAGAGCCAGTTTCTGCCTCTTATTTAGCACGATTCACTTTGAGTGGGAGGTCAACACTCTCCCAGAAGACGGGAAATACTGCTCTTTTACAGCTGTGTTTATTCTTCCTCTCACGTTAATATTTTACTGGAAATATTGGATGCCTAGAAAATGTGATCTTCGAAATAGCCAGCTCAATCAATTCCATTCCCCACACTCTCATCTCCACTCAAGTTCTCTGACTCAGTCAAAATGTGCCCTTTTCCCCTGGGCTTACAAACACAGGATGATAACAAGATACATTCTCAGTTTGACTCTTCTGCTTCCTCTTTGCTTAAATTCTTTCTCATTGTTTCTTGCTTATTTAAGACTGTCTTTTGCCAGAATATCTCCATCGTATCCCACGTTTCCATTTGTTGTTTTGGTAATCCTCAATTACTTTCACCTTCCCACCTACCATCCTATACTGATGTTCCGCTTACCATCCTCTTTAGGAATGAGCTCCTGCAGCCTGGGCCAATGCCATATTCACTTTGGTATCAGTATTACTTTTCACAGTATCTTACACAGGATAAACACGCAGCACATGTTGAATTGTTTGCTGACCATACTGCATTTCAATATCAGCTCAAGAAAGAGGGATTTGAATGAATCACTACATCCTAAAGTAACGATCAAAGACTTACTTTATTTGAAAATAGAAATTTCTTCTAAGATAATGACCAGAGGTGACATGTTCCATTCAAAGAGCCCAAGGTTTTCTCTGATGTGAAACAAATGAGAAAGTTTCTGGGAATTACATAGTAAGATATTCAAATTAACTAAACTACTGAGGAAACCTAAAAGTTGAAAAAAAAAAATGAAAACATTTGCTTGATGACATGGGAGAGATAACAAGGGGGAGAAGAGTTCTTCAGTCAAAATATGTGAGAGATAAAAATTCAGAATGATAACTAGAAAATCCCCACATATCTGGAAATAACTAACTTATGAAGGTAGTATAAATTTTATATCAAAATCAGACAGGGACATTAGGAGAAAGAATTTTGTAGGCCAGTCTCATTCATGAACCTAGATATACAAATTCTAAACAAAAAAATTAGCAAACCAAATATAACAAGTACAAACATCTTAACATACTTGACAAAATTAGAGCTTCTGGTTGAAAGTAGAAAATCTTCAGATTTAACTCAAGAAAAAAATTCAATGTGATTTATACAGTAACAGATAAAAGAAAAATAATAGAACTATTTTAGTGATGCAGAAACTTTAGTTAAACTTAATATCTTTGATGATAAAGAATTTTAATAAACTAGGAATAGAAGGTAATTACATAGTTTAATGAAGTGTTTCACACAAATATGTCTCATTCTCTGGAAAGCAGATAATTCTTAGAAGACATGATAAGAAAGACATTCTATGACAGCCTTAGAGAGGTCTTTAGAGATTCAACTCCAGCAACAAGGGAAACAAAAAGAAAAATAAACAAATGGGGTTACATCATACTAAAAAGCTTCTTCACAGTGAGAGAAAATATCACCAAAACAAAAAGAAACCTATTAACTTAGAGAAGACATTTGTATTCCATATTTATGACAAGGGCTTAATATCCAAAGTATACAAAGAACCTATAAAATTCACTAACAGAAAAACAGGCAATCAATGCAGTCAAAAAATGAGAAGAGGAATTGGAGAGACATTTTTCTGAAGAGGATATACAGATGGCCAATAAACACATGAAAAGATATTTCTATTCACTGCCTATCAGGGAAATATTTGCAAATCAAAACAACAATGAGATATCACCTTACACCTGATAGACTGGCTATTATTCAAAAATCTGGAAACAAAAGTGTTGGTGAGAATGTGGAGAAATGGGAACACTTTTACACTGTCGGTGGGAGTGCAAATTGGTGCAACCCCTTTGGAAAACAGTATGAAATCTCCTCAAAAAGTTGAAGATGGAAATTCCATAATATCCTTTCATCCCACTTCTGGGTATTTAGCCAAAGTATATAAAAGCATGAATTTGCTGAGAGTTATGCACCCCCATTCTTATTGAGGCCCTATTCACAATAACTAAGAACTGAAAACTACCTAAATGCCCAATATCAGATGAATGGATAAAGAAGATGTGGTTCATATACATAGTGGAATACTACACAGACCTTAGAAGAGATGAAATCCTGCCATTTGAATCAACATGGATGGAACTAGAGGGTATTATGCTAAGTGAAATAAGTCAAAAGAAGAAAGCTAGACACTAAATGAATGTGAATAGACAAAACAAAGGAACAGATGAAACAAAACGCATGCTTGGACACTTGCAATAGAACTGAGATTACCAGTAGGAAATGGGAGGGAGGGGAGATAGGCAAATGGTGGTGGAGCCCATTGGGCAATGGTGATGAACAGTGATTTGGTGGAGAGCAAAGTGTGTTGACATATATCTTAGAAGAAGGGAAACTGCCAATATGGAGAGCCTACACATATGAATCTATTTTAATATGTAAATCAAGTTACTGCAATAAAACATTTAAAAAAAATGCAAAAGATTTGTCTCATTCTATGTGGTACTTAGCGAGATATTTAATGGTGCTAGATTCGTTTGCTTGAAACAAGATTAAGATGCCCACTATCTCCTATTCAGCACTGTATTGAAAGCTCTCCTTAGAAGGAATGTGAATGAAGAAATGACTGTGTAAAAAGAAAACAAAGAAATATACCAAGTAAGAGTGCTGTTGACACCATTTGTAGGATTTAAGATCCAATAGAACTTTTAGATGTTTGTCCCTCTCAGTGAATGGAATGGCTTGTGATGATCTCAAGTCCTTTCTCCCTCATCTCTATGGTGAGGAGGTGAGAACTCGACAACACCATGGCCCTTCTCTGCCTCCCTTGGAGTTAGGTAGATCTGGTGACCAGTCTTGGTCAGAGATTTGCGAGCACAAGTGGTATCAGTGAATACATGGATCTGCCCCCACACTCTCTGTCCTTAGTGATCTACAGGCTTCCCACTGAAGATCCTGAATCTCCTAGCCACTGCTGTAGCCCACAAGACTGGGACATGAGTGAGAAATAAACCTTCATGTGTGAGCAAAAAAACCAAAACAAAACAATTATATCACTAGAAATAAGTGGTTTTCAGAAACTCATGGTATCGAAGTATGCAAAAGATTATATTTTATAACCCATCATCAATAGTGTTACACTTTAAAAGTCACCTTTGCAATAGCATTAAATAATGACATACCTAAAAATGTGTCTGTTAAAATATACCAAATCTCAAGGCACAAAATACAAATTATGGGGCAATTTGAAAAAAACTACATAAATGGAAAGATAATCCATGTTTATGAACTGAAAAATGTCTAATCTCCTCAAAATAATCTATGATCTTAAAAGTCCAATCAAGATTCTAGAAAGGGGCAGGGCAAGTTGGCAAGACAATTCTAAGTATATGGACGTATAAAGTGTCAAAATTTGTTAGTAGACTCTTGAAAAGGAATTGAATAGAGAAGACTTGCTCTACTATTGTGTCTAAAGACAGAACAGCTCAGTTAGAGTGGTAGTTAAAAAGAACAAGCAAGTATACAAATGGAACAGCAGAATTAGGACTAGACCACCAATTTATGACAAAGATTATACTGTACTGTTAATGGGGAGATAATAGTCTTTTCAATAAACGGTGATGGGTCATTTAGTTAAAACAATTGGGGAAATAAACCTTGATTCAAAGTACATATCACCAACAAAAATGATGAATTATAAATCTAACTGTGAAATATCAAACAGTAAACTTTCTTTAAAAAGTCTCAGAGAAACGCTTGATGACCTTGAGGTGTCATATTTAAGCAAATTGGCAAATATTTCTAGACAAGATAAAAAGAAACAGAAATAGACATAACATCGATAACTAGGGTTACATTAAAATTAAAATGTCCTCATTCAAAAATTCCATTGAATGAGGAGCCCTGCCACAGAGTAAAATATATTTGTGTAACTAACAAAGGTTTTATAATCAAGCACATGAAGAAAACTTACACACAAATAAATAAGAAAACAACTGATAACCATGTCAGATGCCATTCCTTTCACCAGTTTTTAAAACAGTTTTATTTACCTAAATCATTTCTGAGATGGTTTTATTTCATTAAGAAGTGAGGAAATTGTTCACCTAAAACTCAGCAAATATCATTCTAAGTTCTAAAACTTTTAAATAAAAAAAAATTAATTCTTAAAAAAATCCTAGAGCCTTTATATTAAATACTTAGCTGCAGGAAAATAAACTTTTGATATTAAAAAAAAATGATTTTTTAAAATATTTTAAAAGATATTTAAAAACTCGAAGATTGTGTTTGGCTTTATTACCTACTTAATAGAAACACAAACTACTTCACTCTCTTTAACAAACTTTCAAATTACTGGTATCTAAAATCTTGAAGTGGCATGAATCACATTTCTCAACTGTTATGAACCCAAAGATGTTCAT
Organism: Solenodon paradoxus; assembly: GCA_004363575.1. Taxonomy (NCBI): domain Eukaryota; kingdom Metazoa; phylum Chordata; class Mammalia; order Eulipotyphla; family Solenodontidae; genus Solenodon; species Solenodon paradoxus. The sequence continues at coordinate 228,911 of RJWH01001420.1, read as the reverse complement.
ATTTCACACACTGAAAAGCTACCTTATAGTTTTCAATGAGCCCCCCAAAGCCAATAAATTCCGTGTACTACTCCCTGTAGAAAGTCAAGTCAGAGTGATTTGCATGGTTTATAGGGTATTTTATGTTATCCCAAATCCTTGAAATCCCAAACATAATTCAAATATATTATGAAGACAGGTAATTTAAAAGCATCACTTAAAATCCAATCACGGTAATTAAGTTTGGAGACTTAGATATTTCTCCACTTTTAATTTATTCAGTTGGATATCAAAGCCTTAAAGAAATCTGCTCAGACTGCTTTTTAGGACAATTTCAGGTTTGCAGAAAAACTTCACAGAAAGTATGTTACCATTATCACCCCACCCCCACACAATGTCCCCTATTTTAGCAAATTACATTGGTGCAATACATTTTTATGATTGCTACACCAATATTGATACTTTATTTTATAACCTATAAGGTATGCATAGTCTATAGTTTATATTATATTACACTGTGTTATAGAGTTTGATAGATTTGACAAAGGCACATTTTATGTATCCATGATGATTGTAACATAAAGTTTCACAGCCCCAGAATTACCCAAATTACCAGAATTACTAGAAATAACACTTCTCAACTGTCATGGATGCAAAAATGTTCATATTTCACACACTTAAAAGCTACCTTACAGTTTTCAATACACCCAAATCCAATAAACTCCCTGTATTACTTCCTGTAGAAAGTCAAGTCAGAGGCAATTGCGTGGTTTATAGAGTATTTTATGTTAACGCAAATCCTTGAAATCCCAAACATAATTCATATGTATTCTTTCCCCAAATCTCTGGTAACCACTGATCTTCTTACTTTCCCAATAGTTTGGCCTTTTCTAGAATGCTTCGTAGTTCGAATCATATAGTATGCATCCATTTCAGACTATCCTTTTCAGGTACAATGTACCCTTTTCACTTAGTAATATGCATTTAAGTTTCCTCAGTATCTTTTTATGACTTGATGATTCATTTTTTTTTTTTTTAAGGAAAGGCGAAGGCAGGAATGAAGGTACAGAAGCAGGCAGTCAGGAGGAGAGAGGAGAAATAAATATGTATTTTTTCATTTCGTTTATTTTGGTTGTTTTTGCTCCCCCACACTCTACTTCACTGGCTTGGGTCTCCAAACTAGGTCCTTGGGATGTATGTTGACTGTGTCCCATGATCCTATCTGCTAGGCAACTAGGGCACACCAATTCACATCTTTTTAATGCTGCATGATATTCCACTGTAGGATGTACTCATCTATTTATACATTTACCTACTAAAGGATATCTTGATTGATTCCAAGTTTTAAGAGTTATAAAGATGCTATAAACAGTCATGTGAAGATTTTTGTGCAGACGTAAGTTTTCACCTTGTTTGGGTAAACGCCTAGGAACATGATTACCAAATCCTGTGGCATACCTATTTTCACCTTTGTAAGAAACTGGTAAACTGTCTTCCAAAGTGACCATTCCTTTTTACACTCTGCCAGCAATGACTGAGAGCTCCTGTTACTCCAGACCCTCACCAGCACTTGGTGTTGTCAGTGTTTGGGAGTTTAGTCATCTAATAAGTGTGATATCTCATTGCTATTTTAATTTGAAATTCCCTAGTGACATATGACGTTGAGTGTCTTTCTATATATTTATCTGCCATCTGTATGTCTTCTTTGGCTAGCTGTCCAGATCTTTTATCCATTTTTAAACTGAGTTGCTTACTTTTTAATTATTGAGTTTTAAGAGTTTTTTTATCACATACATGTCTTTGCAAATATTCTTCCCAGTATGTGGCTTGTCTTTCATCCTTTTAATATTTAAAAAGAGAAGAGGCTTTTAGTTTTCATGAAATCCAACTTAACTCTTTCATGGATTGTGCTTTCAGTGTTATGACTAAAGAGTTTTTGCGAAATCATGAAGACTTTCTCTTATGCTATCTTCTAGAAATTTTATGGGTTGGCGTTTTACAGTTAAGTCTGTAACACTTTGAGATAGTTTTTGTGGAAGGTATAAGGTCTGTGGTCAAAATTCATATTTTAAAATTTTGCATGTGGATGTCCATTTGTTGAAAAGATTATTCTTTCTCCAGTGAAAACAGAGTCCCACTACCAACACCTTTCGGGAAAAGTTCGAAATTGAGAAATTGAGCACAAATTACTCGGTTAGAGTAAATCTAACCTGGATGCTTGCCCACCATGTGCAAACAATTGCAACTCCAAATTTAGAGCACTGACAGCTGGGTCTGAAATAAGCCTGGGCCGGCCAGGCACGATTCCCACAGCACACTGGGAATCAGCGGGCCATGGACATCGCTCTTTCCTCTGAGAATAGAAGACCTGCAACAGAAGACTTTCTGGAGACAACCAAACCTTCTCCAAGAGGCCCCATCTCTGCCCCCCACAAGGATTCCCAAGCACCAGATTGGGGAATAGACAGACTTTCATGAATCATCATTTGTATCAATGGCTCCTGTGTCCCAGGCCAGGGAGAAGGAAATCAGCACAGAGACCCAGCTTGCTGGCCTCTGGGGACTGAAGGCTGGGGCTAGCCAAGATGTGGAGAACAAGCTTCTGTAATATGTGCCACTCTGGCAGATGGACAATTTCAGGCTCATGAGAAACTTTTGACTCCTTAACTATGTGGAAGAGTGAAAATCTGGGATCTTACTCAGAATGATAGCCCTAACAAGAATTAGGGTTATTACCAGAAATAACCCGAGAAACCAAACTATGTGGCAGGGCAAACATATAATTACAGAACATCAGCTCTTCCTCTTGTGACTCACCCTCTCTTTGACATGTGAGTCCCTATTCTCTCTCCTTGAAGCCTGAGGTCATCTCCCATTCCTTAGTTCAGAACATTTATATGCAATAGTATGTTTAATCTTATAGATGTTATATAATGTTTATATTTAATATATATTTTGATCTTTATATGTATAAAGATTATACATAAATAATCTTTCTTGCTTGAACTGCTCATGTCTACATGGGCTCCTCCTACATACTAAATTAAAGTTGTTTTTCCTCTTCCTAGTCTATCTGATTTTAGACTTTATTTGACCAGTGAGAAGAATGCAAAGCAGAAGGGAGAAATTTCCCCTCCTCCCCTACGGGCTCAGCCACAATGAATTTGCATATTTAGGGAAGAGGCAATCACTCCTCCAGTGGAGTAATCACAAGGATTTTTGCTTCTAGAGTAAAAGCTTCAGTGTAGGGGTTGATGTGAGCTCAGAGACTATGGGACATATAGTCTTCAGAAGGAGCTGAAGCTTCAAAGACCAGCAAAGTGAATTCAAGAATTGTGATAGTTAAGGTGGAGGACAAATGCCAGAAGGCCCAAGAAACAGATGGGGTGGGATTCAGTGCCCAAAGGATTGGACCTATTTCTGTACCTGTAAGTTTATGGTCAATAATTCTGACACTGGATGTGTAAGTGGCCAAGTCAAATCTGGGGGAGCATAGCTTTAAGACTAAAAGAAAGCATAAAGGGAAGGCAATATCTGAGAAACATCTTTATAGGCAATCTCAGAGCTCAGAGAGCTTTGGCCTTGGGTCTTGGAGGTGCTAGGAATCTGCCATTAGCCTGGGCAAGAAGAACAGAGCACTGGGGACAGAGATAAACCCTGCTGGTCCAGGGTCCCTTATATGACTGGCAGGACTACTGGATGCCTTTAAAAGTAATAAATAGGCACATGCTGGTGGAGCAGTGGTAAGGTCAATGCCTCCTAAGGAGCAGGCCACATACCCCTGGGTTCAAGTCCCAGATCAGGGGGGAAGCAACCAGTGTGAAAAACTAAATAAAAATAAAAATGCTTCTTCCTCTTCTCTCTCCCTGACTGCCTACTTGTCTTCGTTCCTGCCTGTTAAAAAAATAAAAAATAAAGATTAATAAATGAAGCAGCTTTGTTAAGTGGTCATTGATACGCGTACATTTCTGACTTTGGATGCCATAAACGTGGGTACATTTTGCAAAAATACAATACAAACCAACTAATCCTGTCGCACTATTCTCTTTGCTTAGAAATCCAACTTGCCCTCTCAATCAATCCTTTTGATGCTCATTATATAGCTAGACCCTCTGCAAGAAGCAGACAGCTCCGGCAGCAAAGTGAGCAACCAAGAAGCCTCCGGCACGGGCAGGATTGTGTCAGGAATTGGAGACAGGAGCCTGACTCTGACCCAGGTGATTTCAGCAAATATTTTCTTTACCGAGAATTTTCTCTCATTTTCACCAAGTTGAACAAGTAAGAGAGGAAGTAATACTAGGTGAAGATGACTGAGAAGGAATGATTTCTACCAGAGGACAGAACCTGCTCAATGGTGACCGTAGCTATGAGCTCCTGAGTTTGGCCTCTTCTGGAACTTCTTAGTCATCATTGGAACTCTTCAAATCTAGAGTCACTTTAAAAAAGAGCCATTCCTCACCTCTTAGTGATCATCGTCAGGGATAAAGATCATAGCATAGGCCAGGAAAGTAGAAAAGCCACATGGGTGTCTTCTGCACTCTAGGAGTGGGTGATGAAGACCTTTCCAGGTATCCTTTCCAAGCAGGTTCTTGTGTGCTGTGAACAAATAATCCTCCCCATCCCAAACCCATGCATATGTAGCCTTTGGTAACTCAGTTGGTAGAGGAGAATGCTGAAGTTTAGTCTTTGTAGGAGTCCTTAGGTTTCTGTCCTTATTCCATCTGGGAGGAGTTGTGCAGGTTGGCTTTTTCCAAAGTTAGGCTTTTAAATTAGAGTCAGATGGAGAATTAATCCAGTCAACCTGTTTGCAAATTTTTGTTAGCTCCCACAAATGCAAAAGAGTGGGTTGAGGTCTGTCTGCAAACACAGACAACAGCGGATCAGGTGAGACGTGATGAAAGGATCAAACTAGTACAACAGAATGAATATATATATACCACCAGGTGGGGAACAGGAGGAAGAGAGGAGAGTCAGGGAAGGAGGCCGGTATAGCACTGGTGCACTTCGTGAAGATGGAGAACATCAGAAAAGGAACCGGGTTTATGGGAAAGGTATTGTGTTCCACTTGGGGCAAATTTAGTTTTCTCGTCCAAGGAGCCAGGGGTAGGATGTCCACAGAGGTTGATTGCACCAGCTTGGAATTCAGGTTAAGGAGTCTGGACCAGAATAGTGATTTCAAAGTCATCAGCATTGGCGGGAGTAAGGGGGTGAATGGGGCAGGACTTACCAGATTTAGCAAATAAAGACAGAGGACATTCAATTAAATTTAAATTTCAGATAAACGAATATTTCATGGTACATACTTACATTAAGTATTATCTATTGTTTATCTGAAATTCAACTGAGTGCCTTGCATTTTCTCAGCAACCTTAAGGCTGGAGTTATATTTTAGCCTGGGTGGGGTTGAGATTTTTCCAAAGAGAACCTGTTGAATGTGAAAAAGACAAATCCCCAGAGATCACCAATATTTAAAGGGTAGACAGAGGCACCAAAGTCTGAGAAAGAATTGGAAAGCGTCACAAGTCACATGTTGAGAGGACTGAAAAGAGTCCCTGTGATTTGAGTGTCAAGGATCCTTGGAGAATGTGAGGACACTTTCTCTAGAGATCTTACTGCAGGTGACTCAAAGCGTATGTGGGAGGTTGTCTCCAACTTCTTCTAGGAGCTTAGTTATAAAGGATATCCATGCAGATATGTCTGACTTTTCAGAATTCTACCACTCTACAGGGACTTCTGGGACAAAGGTAAGTTCATTGTCAGAAGCATGAAGCTTAGATGTGACTTCTCCAATCAGCTCAGACCTGTCTGGCTTACAGTCACATCATGGCTAGAATGGCCATAGGTCCCATTTACAGGACTGTATTGTTTGTTTTCTATTTCCTGCCCATCAGTTTTGTCCCATTTCTAATTTGCCTTGGCCATCTGTGATGTATGGCCACAGGTCAGTTGAGTTGCCCCAGGCCCAGTCTGTTGAGGAGGCCAAAAAGCCCCTTCCCATTTTGTCCTCTTTAGAAATATGATCAGCTTAATCATGGCTCCTTTGAATTAACAAAGACAAAAGGTTTAGATCAGCCTTAGAAAGAACACTGGGGCTGACAGCCCAGCAGTGAGTGACTCATGAGAAGAAACTAAGCACCACGTTTGGAGAGGCAGACTGGAAAGTTAATTTTGAGAATCAATAAAAATGGACTTTTCTTCAAAATGTTATTTGGCCAGGAGTAGGATTCTCTTTGTGAACATGGGACACCTCTCATTCAAATCCTAGACTTTTCAATTTGTCTTTAGGAAAACTCCTCACCCATAACTGAGTGTGAAATACCCATCTCATCTCTCTCCCTGTATCTTCTGAGCAATAACTTTAATAATGTTTGAGCATGAAAACTAGAGTACACAAAAATTCTTTGATCTTTTATACAGACCTATTTCTCCTGAATCCTCAATCTTACTTAAAATGGCTCGAATAACTTCTACACATGGAAGGGATGCCTGTCACTGACTATATTAATCCATCAAAAGTAACAAAAATGGTTGATGAGGCTTAAGCAGAAAGAAGCAAAGAACATCATTCCTGCCTAACATCAAAAACAGAAGATACCAAATAACTTATAAAAGCATGACTTCAACCTATCAGAGAGGTGAGGCCTCAAGAGAATCAAGTAAACAATTCAAGGATGAATCCTTCAAGGAGTAAGGAATAAACTGTTTCACCTTTAACAGAGCTCAGAATAAAAGGTGGCTGCTATAAATCCAGTAGAGGAAATCAGCTAACATTTAAGGAATTCTTAAAGGCCCAGGGCAGATCAGCATATAAATTTGGAAGAGCTGGGGACCCAAATACAAGTTGTGCTCATTAGCAAGCGTAGCCTGCATGGGGCTCTCAAAGGTTCTAAGGATTGAGGGCATGGTAACACTGGTTGGTGGTTCACTTTTGCTACAGTTAAGGGGCGGTACAAACAAAGACCCCAGACCTTCTCTCATCAAAAAAAGCTTAAGTCACTAGGGAAGGGCAAGTCCTCTCACCTGAGGGTACAGATAAGAGAAGGAGGAGGAGCAAAGCCTGTCAGCCTCTGAGGGAAGTTTTGCCCTCAAGACACAGAGAAAGACTTTCTAAATCCTAAGGACATGTAAAAACCAAAGAAAACAAAGAAACCCAGGAAGGGCAAGAAAGTATTTGAGACCCAAAGTGAGGTCTGATCCAACAGGAAAAGGGGACAGAAATTCCCACCCAAGATCAACTACAGAGAGAAGGTATTCTGCAGAGGGGTGAAAAGCAGAGTTGTGGGAACCACCCAAATTGGACCCTCAAAGCAAAGTCATCCCAGGTCTGAGGGGGGAAAACCCAGCGTGAACAACTAAATAAAAATAAAATAAAAATGCTTTTTCATCCTCACTCTTCCTGTCTGCCTGTCTACTCACCTTCATTCCTGCCTGCGCCTTTTCTAAACAAACAAACGAAAAAAACAAAGTCACCCACTAGTTCTGCCATGACAGGTGACGAAGGCCCTGTGATTTGAGTGTCAAGGACCCTTGGAGACTGTGAGGAGGAAACTTTCTCTAGAGATCTTACTGCAGGTGGCTCAAAGAGCATGTGGCAGGTTCCTGCCATCATTGTCTTTCTCTCAGGACACACTAAGCTCCGGTCCTTTTGTGGGTGTCACTGTCTCCTGACCTGGACAACAGGCAAAGCTATGTCTGGGGTTTCGGTTTCAGGCTCTTCACCCCACCCACCAGCTCCCAGTCCAAATTTGGCTTTGGTGCAGCATCTCTTTGAGGTCAGACGAGTAATTGCCTGAATGTCCCTGAAATAACCTTAACCCCATCATGTTGGTAAGGCTGTCGCTACTAAATATAGGGGGTCTTCACTAGGGAACCGATGGCGTCTAGTGCCTCTCAGGAAGATGGCCAAGATCAAGGTTTTCCTCACCTTTTAGAGGGAGCTGAGATACCCGAGACCTGCTCAGTGGAAGCGAAGCCAATTATGAGGCTACCAAGGCAGAGTTAGGACCACGGAGAGGAAAGAAAGTGCGCTCTGGGAGGTTTGGGATTTGTTAGAACAGCTGCCATCTGAGGTCAGAGAGCCACTTCTACTTGGATAGGGTGTGTGCTGGGGTTGGGGGGCACCACCATCTCGTAGAGATGAGACCAGCTCGGACTCCGATCTCCTCAAGGCACGTGAGCTCTCACAGGCCCTACTCCTCTACCGAGAGACCTGGGCTCTTTTCACGTCTGGCACGGGGCGGTGGGTGGGGGCGGGGAACGCGAGGGTCCCACATCACAGAAGATTCAATGATTGTGACACAGAAGTCTCATTGCCGTTTCTCTTACTGTGCTGTGTCCTCTGAGCCCAGATGTGCCAAGGCAGGTTCCGGGCCCTGAACAAGAACAGCAGACGGAAGGGAAGAGGGTCATAAACTGGTACCTCCGAAACACAGCCGGATCAGCTGGAAAAGGCTCTTGAGTGGGAGATATTGAATCAGACTCTGAATCATGTGGACTGACTTTGTCTTCTTCCTCTCCATTTCCTAGGGATTCTAAGCTGAGTGGGGCACCACTGACTTCATGTTTTTCAGAACTTAGAAGATGAAACATGCTACCCCAGACTCACCTCCACAAACTAGATTTCTGCACTTAGTCTTCTAATAGAAAATAGCTTATTTGGTGTTTCCTCTCTACTAAGAAGAAACACTCCCTGCAGTCAATTCTTGTGCCCTCTGACATCTCTGGTAGAATAGGAGAATGGTAGAAGAGAAGAATTTTTAGACCTCTAGTTTGATTCCAGCTCCAAGGAGACTATTTTCTGTACATCACTGGTTTTCATGCATGGTAATTTTTGCCTGCTGATATTTGAAAATGTTTGGAAGAGGGCTTGTTACTGACTGCTGATAATAGAAGTGAGATTTGCTCCTGAGTCCCTGGTATAATTCTGTCCTGTGCAGCTATCTCACGGACAGCCATTTATCTCCCACACTTTCTCCCACACCTAAACACCTGCTATATCCCATGGGAGATTTGATGGACATGAGCCTCCTGAGGCCCCAGAACTTTCTTCTTGGATGTGAACTAAAGGCTGGTAAAGATTATCACTTTAAGGTGGATAATGATGAAAACGAGCAGCAGTTATCTTTAAGAACAATCAGTTTAGGGGCTGGTGCGGAGGATGAGTTACACATTGTTGAAGCAGAGGCAATGAACTATCAAGGCAGCTCAATTAAGGTGACCCTGGCAACTTTGAAAATGTCTGTACAGCCAATGGTTTCCCTTGGGGGCTTTGCAATAACACCACCTGTGGTCTTAAGGTTGAAGTGTGGTTCAGGGCCTGTGCATCTTAGTGGACAGCACTTAGTAGCTGTGGAGGAAGATGCCGAATCAGAAGATGAAGAGGAGGATGTGAAACTCCTAAGTATATCTGGAAAGCATCCTGCCCCTGGAAGAGGTCACAAGCGCCCACGAAAAAGAGTAAAAGTTGCTGTTGATGATGATGATGATGATTATGATGACAACGATGGTGACGATGTTTTTGAGGATGATGAAACTGGAGAAAAAGCTCCAGTAAAGAAATCTGTACAGCCCAAAATGCACAAAAATCAAACCAAAATGGAAAAGATTCAAAACCATCAACACCAAGATCAAAAGGTCACGATTCTTTAACAAAACAAGAAAAAAATCCTCCAATACCAAGAGGACCTAGTTCTGTCGAAGACATTAAAGCAAAAATACATGCAAGTATAGAAAAAGTTGTTTTTCTTCCCAGAGAGGAAGACAAGTTCATCAACTACGTGAAGGATTGCTTCCGAATGACCGACGAGGGGGCTATTCAAGATCTCTGGCAGTGGAGGCAGTCTCTTTAAAAAAATAGCTTCATCAGGTTGTTAAAATTTTTCATCTTATTTCAGTTCCTATCTGGCTGTCCTTTTTTTATAACGTCCTTTTGTAATAGAGTGAGAACTTTCCCTATTGTGTCTGACAAATGCTTTCTAGGTCCCGTTGCCAAGAATTGTCCAAAATGCCTGTTTTGTTTTCAAAGATGGAATTCCACCTTCTGTGTGGTTTTATGTTTGGAATGTTATGATTGAACATAGTAGTAGTGGCTGGGCAAATGGAAATGGTGGGGAGACAAAAACATGCATGTGAAATAAACTCATATTTTAATAAAGAAAAAAAGATTTGAGGTTGAACATTCCGCAATGCTGAGGGCAACTCCCTAAAACGAAGTAGTGCTGGACACAAATGTCTGTGTGTCCTTAAAAATCATGTCTGCCTTACTGTCTTAAAATGGAATTTTCTATAAATGTTAATGAGATCAAGTTGGTTGAAAGTATTTAATATCCATACTGATTTTCTATTAGTCTTGGTGTATAAGCCTTTCACTAGGCTGCTGAATTAGACTTGTTAGTATTTTGTTGAGGATTTCTGCATTTATATTTCATAAGGGATATTGATGTATCAGCTTCTTGTCATATCTTTGTCTGGATTCTGTATTCAGAAAATAAGGGCCTCATAGAATGAATTGAGAAGTGGTCTATCTTTTGGAAGATTTTGAGAAGTATTGGTGTTATTTCTTTAAATGTTTGTTAGACTGTAGCAGTGAACGTATCTGTTCGTGGACTCCTTCCTTCTTTTCTTCCTCCCTCCCTCCCTCTCTCCCTCCCTCCTTCCCATCCTTCCTTCCTGCCTTCCTTCCTTCCTTCCTTACCTCCCTCCTTCCTTCATTAGTAGAGGCTGGAATGAAGGCAAATAAGCAGGCAGGAAGCAAGAGGATGAACAAACATTTATTTAGTTGTTCCTTTTATTTTTCCCCCATACCCCACCCCTAGTCCTGGGTCTTGAACCTTGGTCCTTAGGATGTGTGTAAACTATGTCTGGTGGCCTTATTTGCTAGGCCATCAGGATGTGCTTCTTTTTCTTTCTTTTTTCTTTTTCTTTTTTTTTTTAAGGAGTGAAAGCAAACAGTGGCAAGCAGGAAGAGAGAGGAGAAAGAAGCGCTTTATTTCATTGTTCCTCTTGTTCATCTTCGGACACAAACCTAGGTCCTTGGGATGTATGTGATCTGCACTGGCTGAAGACTGATTGACCAAATTGATGCTTCACCAGGGCATGTTTGGACTTCTATTTCGTTTTATATTATTGATTCTATCTCTTTACTTACTATTGATCTGTTCAGATTTTCCCTGTTTTGGAAAGTTTTGAGTCAGTTTTGATAGTTTGTGGGTTTCTAGAAATGTGTTCATTTTATTTAGTTTATCTAATTTGTTGGCAATTCAGTTCATAGTATTCTTTTATAATCCTTTTTATTTCTTTAAGGTTTGTAGTGACTCCTCTGCTTGAATTATTTATTTGAATACTTTGAGATTTTTTTTCTTTGTCAGTCAAGCTAAAGATTTGTCAGTTTCATTCATCTTTTGAAAAACCAATTTTTGGTTTTTGTTGATTCCTTTCTTAATTCTCTACATTATCCCCACTCTAGTCATTATTATTTCCTCCCTTCAGCTTTCTTTGTCTTTATTTTGCTCTTATTTTTCTTAGACATTTTTCTCTTAACTTGTTTATTTATCTTTAAGGTTGAAGGATAAGTTATTGATTTGAGATTTTCTTTTTTAATATAGATACTTATTGTTCTATATTTCTTCTAAGCATTGCTTTTGCTGCATCCTTTAACTTTTTGGTGTGTTGTGATTTTGTTTTTATTCATCTCAAAGTATTTTCTGTTTTCCATTGTGATAGCTAAGAATTGGCCTTTTTAGAAAAATGTTCCACACAGCAGTTCCTCAAATAACATAGTTGTGTTATAACAGTTGATGAGGGAAAAAAAAAAAAAATCCAGCCAGTGGGTTAAACAAGGTGAGATTGTTCAGAAACCCGGTTTTGCTATATCTCATGTAGTTTAAAGTTACAATTTCTAAGATCCTGTCAACAACATTGAGGACTTACTGTATTTTCTTCTGTTTTTGTTTTTTGTCTTTTTGGTAGTTTCTTTCATTCCATTGCAGTGAGAAAAGACACTTTGTATGATTTCAACATTTTAAATTTACTGCAACAAATGTTGGGGTCTAGCATATGATCTGTCCTGGAGCATGTTCCATGTGTGAACTTGTGAAGAATGTGTGTGCTGCTACTGTTGAGTAAGATGTTCTATGTATGTCTGCTAGCTCTACTTGTTACAGCGTTGAAGCTTTCGATTTCCCAGCTTATCTCTTATTTACTTTTCTATTGAGAGTGTGGTACTGAAGTCCCCCCTAGGAACTGTTATTGTAGAATTATCCAAATCTTTTACACACTTTAAATGTTAGTTGTTAGTTTCTGAGAGCAAGTTTTAAGTGCTCTTAATATAATCTAGATATAAGTGTTTACTAAATATGTGATATTAATACTTTTGTTATGTCCATGCCTTATATATTCATTGTCTTGACAGTATTTTTGACCAAATTCATCAATTTTCCTTTTTATGAGCTGTGCTTTTGATTTAATTGCTAAGAAATATGCCTAACAAAACTTTGTCTTCTTTTCCTATGTTGTTATATACTTGGCCTTGTAAAAGATGAAGGGAAGAGGAAACAAAAGGAAGAGAAAAAATGTTATATTAAGGAATTTGTCATAATGAAAAATATAGACTTCTGTACTGAATTATTTTAATGCCCTTCCCCATTCTGAACTGTGGTTCTGTGAGTATGCATGTGTTTCTATCTTACCGTTACAGTTTTTGGATCAGAAGCAGGTTGTTGCTGAGAGGGTTGAATTCCTCTTGGAGTCGGTAATACACTATAGTTTTATATTTCCTGGCTCTGGGTAGTCCACATGGCATTTGACACTCCCCAGTGACTGGTTATGGAATTGAAGTTGCCTTCTGATAGTCATTAATGTTGAACTAAATATTATATTTGTGAAAACTTAAAATCTTCTTTAAATAGATATCTGATTGTTTTTACATATTTCTGTGGCTTTTTTATTATGGAAAATTTCAAAATACTCAGAGACAATATTATAGTGAATCAGAGTATAACCCAATCATAAGTCCATGAATTACCAATTCATGGCCAAGCCAGTTTTATCTATGCTCCCACTTTATTTTGAAGCAAATCTCAGATATCATATCATTTTGCTATAACTAATTTTTACTTACAAACTGATGTTTTTTGAAACATCTTCTACCACAGTTGGATTTTTACTGATAGGTAAACTGAAGTAGAAGAGAGATTAAACAATGGTCAAGGCAGAAGTATAATTCACAAAAATTGAAATCCATTCCACATATTTGTCACACTCCTAATCTCTTTACTTTAAACATTTTCCTTCTCCTTTCTATGTGCAAACAGGGAATGTTTCTCGGTATCTTAAAAGCAGCAAACAAGGAACGGAAAAGTGTAAGAAAGTCACAAGCAAATAACTAAATATCTGACATAGAAATACTGGAAGGATGCATAATAAAATAATGAAAATGATTAACTAGGGAAGAGAGTATGGAGAGGAAAAAGGCAATGACTTTTTAATCTATACATTGTTTTTCATTTTTGGTTTTTTAAAGGACTGGTGCAGGCAGGAATGAAGGTGAGCAAGAAGGCAGGCGGAAAGAGAGGAGGAAGAAGCTCCCCATTTTATTTTCATTTAGTTGTTCGCACTGGTTGTTTCCTCTGACCTGCAAAGTCAACCCAGGAACATGTGGCCTGTACTCTTTCGGAGGCAATTGGCCTAACCACTGTTCTGCCAGGGTGTGCCTACATTATTATATTTTTGAGTTATGTGAATGTTTTAAAAATAAAGTCTTTTCTTCTAAAACAATCTATTTCACACAAAAACTAGGCTATTCCTATGATGAAGTCAGTTTGAAAGTATTGTAAGCTGAGAATCAAAACCATTGTAAAGTAGTCAAATACCTAGGTAACTTAAAAAACTGGCCTGACTTTGACTGCATCTCTTTCTGTTGTAGTCTTAATTTTCACAGTCCATCCTCAAGGCCCATATGACTTAAATATGCTTTACTAACTTCATAGGGGCTCTCTCTTGTTTGTTGCGCTCCTTCCCTCTGCTCAACAAACAAGGGCTTCGGTTTCTAGTTTAATCTTTTTGTTCTTAGCTCAGTCAATATTATCTGTCTCTGCTCCCGCTCCTGCCGCAACATCTAAGGTCATGACATTTTGCATGTCTCCCCCAGCTTCCATCTGTGTACTTTCTTTTCTCTGAAAAGGGAATGTGTCCAGAAGGATGGAATTCAGCCAAACTCTGCCCCAGAGGACCTGTGTGCTCTTCCTCTCAGCACAAGACTTACCTGGTGTTCCTCTCACAAGAACAGCTGCCTCTTAGGTCTGGGGCTCAGAGTAATTTAGTTCACATACTATTAATGAACATGGATGTGTTCCAGGTACTCTGCTTGGTGATAGAAAAGCAGAGATAAAAATAAAATTCCTTCCCTAGAAGTTCAGAGTCTGACACGGGACACACATGAATAAGCAGAGTTGCAGTGCAATGGATTAAATATTGATTCAGTTTTGATTTTGAAGTCAGCAGCATTTCATAATGGCTCAGATAGAAGAGTGATCACAGGTTTAGACAGAGGGGATGGGTAGGAGAAGCTTCGTAAAAGAAATGATATGTGCCAGAGGAAACTGAGTCTTAGACCATGAATAGAGCTCATCAAATCTTTAATCAGGGGTATTGAGTAGACACACGTGGAAGGTGAACAATGGTCCATAATTCTAAATAATGTTTCACGTGTGTGGTACTAGAGGATAAAGTACAAGGCTGGAAGAAGCAGAAGAAGCTACAAGTGACACAGGGATCCCTTCCTATCTTGTCATACCTTTGGGGCTTCTATCACTTCTCAACTCAGAAGCCAAGGGAGGGATCCCAGATATTATGTGAGTCCTCAGGGAGAAAAAACAATGTCTGTGTTACTTGGGAAGTAATCATCTCCCCTGAGTGCCATGTAGGCGAAAGTCAGATGAAGACTATGGTCTTCTACAGCTGGTCAGACACCATCATTTAACTCATTCCCACTGTTGTGCTCCAGTCCATCTGCATCTCTCTGGTTGGATGTGGTTGGTTGATGAACACAGAAGCATTCCAAGTCACTACTTATTGAATGAAGAACCAACTTCCTTTTCAAGTTTATGAGGCACAGAGCCTAGGAAATTTCTGTTAAATTGTAATTCTCCATTGGATCTTTTTGGAATTATTTTCTCTTTTTTATCTCTCTCACCCTTTGGTTTTTATTCCCTCCAGCAGGCAGTGCTGCTAGTTGAATTCCAGATATCTGGATCAATCAGTCCCTATTTGGGTCATCTCAGTCAGAAACAGAAGTTATGTATCAATAGTCCTATGCTTCAATATACAGATTAGTTAAAAACCAGTGACTTCTTCAACCTTCTCCTTCTGTGCACTCAGGCTAATGCCAGGAGTCAGGGAGGGTGCTTCTAAAGCAGGGAAACTGATGGTTTGTACATAAATCTTAGCTAAAAAGTGAAGCCCTGATTTCAATGGAACAATTCTTTATCATTAGAAACGAAAGGAACTGTAGGTAAGTGCATTAAGTCTTTTCATAGATAGATGAATGGTTTAATATCTGCATAGTCACCATTTGCCTTCCAAACCCATGCTTTTCTTGTAGTGATGCACCTTGGAACTTTGTGAGGTCATTGCCCTTCACTTGAAGTGTGCCTGCTTAAACCTCAGACAGTGATCATATTGCATATGGTATTCTTTCTGTGGGAGGGAAGGGTATGTCCTGAGGGCTGACCTGCCCAAGACTGCAAGCAGGTAGTGCACAGCCTCCTTCCGATCAGAAAGCCTCCTTACTTACAAGGCAGAATACCAGCATCAGAGGACTTATACCCGAGGAAAAAAAATCATAAGAAAAGAAGAAGATTATCCAACTGCTAGGTGCTATGTCCATCCTCAGGAACTTCAAGGATGCCCGGCTATGATCAGCCTCATCGTACAGGCTATGGGAAGGGCTCCGGGTTGGAACAGGAAATGGATCCATCAGAGGAGAAAGAATTCTTTCAGGGTTATCCTCACTCTCCTGGAGACATCAGGGTCGTTCAGGGTAGGTAGGAAGAATTCCTTCTATATTTTGGCATTAGAGACTCATCTTCCTCTCATTTGAAAAATAATAGATTCAGTTTAGTGGAAGTTTTTTTACAGTGAGCAACAGAGAGCCAGAAGAAGTTCCTTTTTGAGATGATCCGTCCCCTCACACACCTCTTACAGTCTGTGCTTCAACCCAAATGTACTATATTCACGTGTTAATCTTTTCCATAAAAACTCTCTCCTACCAACCATGTTTGTTTTTTAGTACTAATGTCAGCATTGCCTTTCTCGAATCCTTTCTATGTCTCAAAGTCTTAGTTTGCCTTCCTTTCTACGTGCCCCTAGATCCTGTGCTAGCTTGTGACACTCTACTTGTGAAACGTGTTGATGCTTCTGTTGTTCTCATTAGACAGTGAGCTACAAAAAACTAGTGACACTGTCTTCTTAAACTCTGAATTACCAGATATAACATGTGATACATAATTGACACAGATCAAAAGGTGAATGATTATATTAGAGTAAGGCAACTTCTATTCTGTAGCAATAGAATGAAAAGACAATGGACTCCATGGGAATGGGAAAGATAGTGGACACCATTGCTGGAGGAAGTGAGACTCTGAACAGAATCACTATGGAGAAAGTCCTTAAAACTGCTTTATTGTAACAAAAGGTACAGTTTCCTGCTCAGTCCGGACTCACGGGTGATAAAAGATCAGTAAAGAACTCACTGTTTGCTGAGAACAAAGACTGCTGAGTGCACTAGAGAACAAAAGGCTGACGGAGAACTGAGACCTTGAAGTCAGTTCTCCAGCTTTGCGTGGTTAAGAGGATCAGTGTTCTCTTAATAGCTGAGGCAATTTTTTAAAGTTTCAGAACATCATTGATTTCATTCTTTTAACTGGTGGTGGTCTACAGACTGGGAAGGACTTGAATCAAAAGCTAAGTGTTTTATTTCTGATTTCACTAGTAATTACCAGGAATTTATAATTCTGTCTCTGGCAGGCAAGTCATCAAATAGAGTTTAAGTTTGTGAAAAAACCTTGGTTAAGAAACTCATCTTTATAGTCTCCAAGATGCTTAACTTAAATAAATAGGCATAGATAGCCAACAGAATCAATATAGTTTATTCTCATTCTTCCTACGATCTTAAATATGACATGGTTTGCTTTACATAGGAAAATACTTTGTGATGAGTAGAGTTGAATTTGAGCTGCCAAGGAAATTCTCCATGAAAAGGGAGAGGTACTAATGGCCTAGATTTCTATGACTTATTCTATAGCCACACAGTTGAATGACAAGCAGGCTGGGTTCATTGAAAACCTTCCAAGGGAAGTAGAAAGCCAAGCCCAGAGTCTGAGACCTGAACTTGACAGCTCAGAACTTTCTCTACATTATAATGTGTCAGCTAAGTGCTGGAAACTCTTCAACCCTTTACACTATTATTTCACTTGCTCCTCAGATCGTTTTACACTTGAGCAAAGAGAAGCAAAATTTCCAAGCCTGCTCAATGAGTAAGTAGAGAGCTGGAATTCAAAGCTGGGCAGCCTGGTTTAAGTTCTGATCTTGGTTGCCCAACTCTGATGCTCAATGATACATCAGTAATGAGAGAGTACTATCTAAGATCTGAAAATAGATGTGAAGATGGAAGCTCCTGGCACATTCATACCTGGACTTTAGCTACCCTTTATAGAAAAGATTCTCCGAATATAAAATAATTAGAGGAGGACCTCAGATCCTGAAATTTTTTTTTTTTTTTTTAAATGAGGAAACAGGCGGTAATGAAGGCAAGTAGATAGGCAGGCAGGCAGAGAGAGAGGAGGAAAAAACACTACTTATTTAATTATTCTACTTTATTTTTTTAGTTGTTCATTTTATTTATTCCCACCTGCCCCAACTCCCACTGCTCTACCCACCCGACCCCCACCTCAGACCTTGAACCCAGGTCCTTGGACTTTTCGTGGACTGCTGCAGCCACAGACTTAATACCTGAGCTACCTGGCTGTGCCCCTTCAAACCTTAGCAGGATCGGTGACTGGAGAAAATGGGAATGTATGTGCCATATCATAATGATAAAATAAATTTCAGGATTGTTTTGGAGAAGACCTGTCCTTACCAGGATCATGTCTATGTTGTTTCACAGGTGGGAAGGATAATGGCTCCTGGCGAGAACCAGAGTAGCAGTGTGACAGAGTTTGTCCTGGCAGGTTTCCCGAATCTCAACAGCACAAAGGCAGAGCTGTTTTCTGTCTTCCTTCTTGTCTACCTGCTGACTCTAACGGGCAACGTGTTGATTGTTGGGGTGGTAGCAGCTGACACTCGCCTGCAGACTCCCATGTACTTCTTCCTGGGGAACTTGTCCTGCCTTGAGATCCTGCTCACTTCTGTTATCATTCCCAAGATGCTGAGCAATTTCCTATCAAGGCGACACACAATTTCTTTTGCTGCGTGTATTACCCAATTCTATTTCTACTTCTTTCTCGGAGCCTCTGAGTTCCTGCTGTTGGCTGCCATGTCTGTGGATCGTTACCTGGCCATCTGTCACCCTCTGCACTACCCCTTACTGATGAGTGACACCATGTGCTTCCGAGTGGCTGTGGCCTGCTGGGTGGGGGGGCTCGTCCCTGTGCTTGGCCCCACAGTGGCTGTGGCCCTGCTTCCTTTCTGTGAACAGGACGCCGTGGTGCAGCACTTCTTCTGTGATAGTGGCCCACTGCTCCGCCTGGCATGCACCAGCACCGAGAAGCTGGAGGAAACTGACTTCATTCTGGCCTCTCTTGTCATCGTATCTTCACTGATGATTACTGCTGTGTCCTATGGTCACATAGTTCTGGCAGTCCTGCGCATCCCCTCTGCTTCAGGTCGTCAGAAGGCTTTCTCTACTTGCACTTCCCACTTGATGGTGGTGACTCTCTTCTATGGAAGTGCCATTTTTCTCTATGTGCGACCATCACAGAGTGGCTCTGTTGACACTAACTGGGCAGTGACAGTAGTAACAACTTTTGTGACACCACTGCTGAACCCATTTATCTATGCCTTGCGCAACAAGCGAGTCAAGGAAGTCTTAAAGGACATGTTTAGGGGGGTGGTGGCATGTTTTCAGGGGGGTCTTCTACTTGCTAAGAGTTTCAATAAGAAAACAGTGAGGTGAAAGTGGAGGGGATGTAATAACTTACATTAGGTCCAAGTTTTTGCCAGTCACCCTCTTTCTTATCGTTGCTGTGAACATCACAGAATGACTGAATTTAGAACCACTAAAGAACTCCAAAGCCATCAAGTTTATCTTTCTTCTCTTTCAGATAAAATTCCTCGATTCTATCTCATGCATAAATTCATATTTTACTGACATTTCATAATATCATGATTATATAGTAAGACCTTCTGACTTATAAGAATGAGCCTGATTCATGGTCACCAAGAAGTCTGAAGACAGACTTTAAAGTTGGTGAGTCCCATTGTTATGTAAATTTTGTGTTTAAACCTATATGCATTTTCTATGTAATCATAAAACATAATAAGATAAAATAAATGGATTTTCTGGATATTAATGTGTACATTGCCCTTGCCCCCCCAGATTGTACTTACTGTCAGGTGGAGAAAGAGAAAGCAGTTTTAATAAGGAGCTTCCTCACTTTTCCATGGCAATTCCAGGTATTCTTGGAGAAGCCGACCAAAGAGGAATTTTATGAATAACAGCATTTAATGTGTATTTCTAATTTCACTTTATTACAAAGAAGAATTAAAAACATCTTTACTCATTTTGTCTTTAAACTGTATTTTCTCATACACCCATTTTTGCTTTCTTTTATCTGTTGTCTTCAATCTTCTGTATTTTATAAAATTGGGATTGAGATATGAAGCTTTCATATCAAAGAGTTAAGAATGCCAGCTGCTATTGTACCTACTGAGCACCCCACTTGTACATTTTATCTACCTCAATGAATATTTGAAAGATAATGGTGATTCCTAATTGTGGTCCCTTAAGAAATCTTGGATAAATATTCATTTATTTGTTCATTCAACAAAGATCCATTAAGCATCTTTGTTGGATACTGTAATATACTAATACATACTAAGATGAACAGGAAATAGTGCCTAGCCTCAAGTAGCTCTGATTTTACAGAGGAAATCTGACAAATACTAACTAAAAGGATGGGCATCATAGGGGATAGGAACTGATGTAAGTTTAATAGCATTTCTGGGAGGAATCACCCCATATTTCAGCAATATTTTGAACATTGGTGCACTTTTTCTAGTATTCTTTTGGTAGAGAAGTTTTCAGGGACCATACTTCATTAGACAAGAACTAATTTCCATGTTGAAATATATTTGTGTGCATAAAAATGCTAAAATTTTTTAAATATCAATGTATGTGCAGCACATTAGCCTCAAAATGTTGCAAAAAATTGGCAAACTGAGCATTAGCATTCAAAGAGGTGACCAAAAACAAAAAACAGAACAAAACAAAAACCCTTCATGACCACTGGTAATGGTAATGTTGTCATTTACTTCTATCAGTAATGTACACAAACATGTATATTTCTATTCTGGGAGATTTCTGAGTGAGAGCTAAAGGAATGAAAAATATGTGATTTGCCCATTGCCTATTGACTTAAAACTACCTAATGTCATGGAATAAAAAAGCTGGTCAATCCCAGACACTTTTCAAAGAGATAATTTCATGTAAGTGTTCGTAACAAATCTGGAAGGAATAACCACCATCTAGTTTCAAAATTATTTTATGTGTAAAATGACTCTGTACTCTAATTCAATAAAACTTTATTGAATACTAAGTTCTGGGAAGTAAGTTGGTATATATATTTTAAATGGGTTTATAGCATTTTATTAATAAAGCATAAGAATAAATATTAGGTGGTTGAATGTGATTAAAAAAAGAAATGCCACAATAAAAATTGAAATTTGGAACAATTTGTGTTTTACATTTTCAGTCTTAAATTCCTATACCACAAGAAAATTTTTACTCTTAATCTCAGCAGCACATGGTACAGCTGATCTTGGTCTCTTACTTGAAATAGCCTTATTCTTTGGCTCGCCTGGGATCACAAGAACAAGTAGTTTGATCAGTAGAACAAACTACTCTAAACAACAATGGACTTTTAATGGTGGGAGACAAAAAAGCAAATCAAAGGGTACCGAAGTGACAGAAGAAATGGGGTAAAGGGAATTAATTTTAAATGAAGGGGGGAAATAAAAGGAATATTGGTAAACCTATTGTGCTATATGTAAATGTAAATTTGCTATCATGTATACCTCAAAGCAAGTTAAAGTCAAAATAAAATATCCTTTCAACAACAACAACAAAAAAGAGGAAGGTGAAAATAAGAATATATCTAGAATACCTAGAACAGAGTCTGTTACACACAGAGGCATCCTAAAGTACTTGGTGAATAAATGACAGACTGATGAGCAGATGATAGTCAAGGCCATGAGAGATGATGCTAAACCCAATTTCCCATAAGTTTGAAGACAAGCAATTATTCCCACATTAAGCCTACTTCAGTAACTATCAGAAACTCATTCTCCCACATAATAGTTATAGGGCCATAGTCAGCAAAAGGGTAGATAGAAAAAAATATATATCCCTTATAGTAAAGGAAGATTTTCTGCCTCAAGAAAAAATGTCATTAGAATTCTTAATTAAAGCTCTGCCTGAATACACAAAAGTTGTGTCACCTGGGAAACCCCAAGTTAATATATTAATATAAGCATTGCTCCTGGTTAATAATACCCAAAGGCAGAATACATACAAAAGCTCTCAGGAGGCTACTAAATTCAACAGTAGTACAAGAATTCCTTAGATAAAGCCCTTTTCTTGAACATGAGCTCACAATCCAACATGAAAACACATTCATACAAGGAATCCTATAAAAATAAAAAATTATGGAGAGTCCAAGATAGTGACCAGGTCAGAGTCAAGTCTTGCCTTCTCTCCACAGAACAACAAGGAAGCACCAATTTTGCAGACACAAATGCTATAGAAAAGCAAGAACAGAAGCTACAGGGATAGCAAAAGCAATTACCACCATAAGGATAGGCAAAGATGTCAGATTTCAGAGCTACATCATGGATTCAGGATTCATAACCTTAGGGGAAAAAGGGTTACGGTGTAGATGGTGGTATCTTAGGAAGAACTGGGCCTCCCAGAGAGTCTGGGAGTCTGGCAGGAGAGAGCTTGCCCAGTGGGACCAGGGACACTGAATAGGAGGAGAAGATCTTTGTGCAGAGTGGAAGGAGAATCAGCACCCCAGTGGGCTGAGTAGGAGCCTTCGATGGGAGTCTGCACATGATACAGGCATAAGTGGAAGGTATCTAGTAGAATTCCCCCACCCCCATCTCCTCCCACCAACATATTGCTGTTGAGCCGCAGGACCCATGCACCTGAAATCCCAAATCCAAGCTTAAAGGAAGAGAGTCCCAGAAGAAAAGAATATTCAAGGTTATCCCAGCACCACTCTCTAGATGGAGGCAACACTGAAGCTCAATTTCTGATTGTGGGTCATTGACAAGGTGATCATTATCATTCAAAGCTGAAACACTAGGGAAGACACTGCATCGCCTACATAAACTCCAACTCTATAAGCTGAACTCTCAGATCCCAATGCAGGATCCACCTAACAATCTCAAAAAATCCAATCAGTGTTATGTCACAGAATTTAAGAACGCCCACTGTTCAACAGAAGATCCAGGATTATTTGGTACAAGATGATACACTACAAAAGGCCATCATTTCAGGGAAGCCTAAACCACAGAGATAAAAACAGAATACCAAGCAAAGACAGAGAAATCTATGCAAAATGATAGATACAATTAAAACCACCAAGGAAAATCTGAATGCAACAGACATATGCAAACTACCTGAGGATGAATGTAGGGCTACAGTGATAAACATACTCATGGAGATCAAGAAAACGGAAGAGTAAGAAAAAGAGAACAGCAAAATAGGGAAGAAATGAAGCAAGATACCAAAGAAGTAGAGAACAGAAGAACTGAACTAAAGAACTCAATAGAGGGACAAAAGAGTAGGATAGATGAGGCCTCCAATAGAATCTGTGAGCTAGAAGATAAGGCAGAAGAATGCACTCAGGTAAATGAGCAAAGATAAAAAGAATGTAAAGAAATGAAACAGCATTCAAAATCTATGGGATAACATCAAAAGGAACAGCGTTCACATCATAGTGGTTCCAGCACAAGAAGGGAGAGAAACGGAGGCAGAAACTGTGTTTGAAGAAATAATAGCTGGCAACTTCCCTAACCTGAAGAATGAAGCAGACCTCCAGAACCAGGAAATTCAAAGAGCTCCAAACAAAAGAAACCCAAACAAACCTATACCAAGACACATTGTAAAAAACACAAGCTAAAGAGGGAATCTTAAAAGCAACCGAAAAAAAGAAAAAAAGAAAAAGAAAAAGAGTCACGTAAAAGTAGTCCCCATAAGATTGTCAGAGGATTTCTCAACTGGAACTATAGGTCAGAAGGAAATGGCATGATATATTCAAATTGCTAAAAGAAAAGGATTTTCTACCTAGGATACTACATCCTGCAAGATTATCATTTAAATCTGAATGAATAATAAAAACCTTTTCACATAAGCGAAAGTTAAAGGAATCCATCACCATAAAACCTGTTCCACAAGAAATACTAAAGGAAGCTCTATAAAGTGTAAAGAAACCTCACTTAAAAACAGTAAGACAGCAAAATATAAAAAGTGGGAAGGAGAATAAGAGAATAAAAATATGAATGGCAAAACTAAACTGCTTTCAGATGAAAATAGGAGATAAAATATAATTATTAATGCTAGCCTCAAGGAAACCTTAAAACATATCCCCAGTGGAAAAAACAAAAAAAGAAACCAATCAAAACATAACTACATCCAACCCATCTAAAGAGAGAAAGAGAAGAACAAAGGCACTATCTGTAACAACACCTAGAAGACAAATTACAAATGGCAATAAACAGTTATATATCACAATCACCCTAAACATTAATAGACTGAACTCACCAATCAAATAAAACATAATGGCTGAATGGATTAAAAAGCATAACCCAACCTTCTGTTGCATCCAGGAAACTCATCATCTTTCAAAAGATAAACATAGGCTCACAGTCAACTGCTGAAAGACAATCCTACAGTCGAATGGCAACCAAAAATAAAAGTACAAAGAGTCATACCTATATTGGATAAAAGGGGCTTCCAACCAAAAAACATAACAAAAGACAGAGAAGGATACTATATCATGACTAAGGGATAAATCCAGCAAGAAGACATAATGTTTATTACTATATATGCACCAAGTTAAGGAGCATCAAATATATTAAGCAATATTATGAGAACTAAAGAGAGACGTTGAGAGCAACACAGTAATAGTAGGAGACTTCAACATCCAATTTACAACAATGGACAGATCAACCAGGTAGAAAATTAACAGGGAATGAACTGCTTTAATGACCATTTGCAACAGTTAAGTCTAATAGACATTTACTGAACACTTCATCCAACGACTACAGAGTTCACTTTTTTCTCAAGCACGCATGAACCATTTCAAGGACAGATCATATGATGGGACACAAAACATGTCTTAACAAATTTACAAAGACTGAAATCATACCAAGCATCTTTAATGGCCACAATGGCTTAAAACTAGAAATAAACCATAAAAAGAAAACTAGAAGACCCCAAACTAATTGGAGAGCAAATAATATGCTTCTTAATGACACTTGGGTAAAAGGGGAAATCAAAGAGGAATTTAAGAAACACTTAGAGAAATGAGAATAGACATGAGCTACCAGAATCTATGGGATGCAGCAAAAGTAGTACTAAGAGGGAAGTTCATTGCAATCTAGGTCTAACTCAAGAAACAAGAAAAATCACAAATAAACAATCTAACACTACGTCTAAAGCAACTAGCAAAAGAAGAACAATTAAAGTAAAAAAAAAAAAAAACCAGTAGAAGAAAGGAAATAATAAAAATTGAGCATAATTAAATAAAATGGAAAAAAAAAGACAATACAGAAGATCAATGAAACCAAAAGTTGGTTCTTTGAAAAAATAAACAAAATCGACAAACCATTGGCTAGACTCACAAAGAGAAAGAGAGAACACTCATATATAAAACCAGAAAAGAAGTTACAACAGATATCACAGAAATACAAAACATCGTAAGAGACTACTGTGAACAGCTCTATGCCAATTAAGTGGACTACCTCAAGGACATGGATAGATTTCTAGAAAAATACAGTCTACCAAGTCTGAACCTGGAAGAACTGGAGCACCTGAACAGAACAATCACAAACAAGGAAATTGAAGAGGTAAACAAAAGTCTCCCTGAAATAAAAGCTCAGGACCAGAAGCTTTACTAATGAGTTTTACCACACCTTCAGAGAAGAATTAATACCTATTTTCTCAAGCTCTTTCAAAATATTAAAGAACAGGGAATGCTTCCAAACACTTTCTATGAGGCTAATACCACACTGATACCAAAAGCTAATAGAGATGTCACCAAGAAAGAAAAGTATAAGCCAATATCTCTAATAAATATAGATGCAAAAATTCTCAACAAGATATTAGTAAACCGAAACCAACAATGCATCAAAAAGATCACCCATAATGACCAAATGGGATTTATCCCAGAGATGCAAGGGAGGTTCAACATATGTAAATCTATCAATGTAATACACCACATCAATAAGAGCAAAGAAAAGCACCACATTATCATATCAATAGACACAGAGAAAGCTTGTGACAAGATCTAACACCCATTTATGATAAAAAAAAAACCAAAAACCTGCATAAAATGGCCATAGAAGGCACATGCCTCCACATAAAAAGGGTTATACACAATAAACTCACAGCCAACATCACAATCAATGGCAAAAAATGGAAGACATTTTCTCTTAGTTCAGGAACAAGGCAAGGCTATCCACTCTCACCACTGCTATTTAACATCATACTGGAGGTCTTAGCCAGAGCAATTAGTCAAGAAAAAGATATAACGGGAATCCAACTTGGAAAAGAAGAAGTAAAACTATGATTATTTGCAGATACCATTACTATGTATATATTGAAAACCCTAAAACTGTCAAAAACTGCTAGAACACATCAATGAATACAGCAAAGTGTCAGGCTGCAAAATCAATGAACAAACATCTACTGCATTTTTATATGTAAACAATAAGTTAGAAGAAAACAAAATCAAGAAAACCACACTGTTTTAAATAGAAATAAAAAGCATCAAATATCTTGGAAAATACTTAACAAAGGAGGTGGGAGGCCTATAAAATAAAAACCGTAAGTCCTTCTTAAAAGAAATAGAGGAGAATTCAAAGAGATGTAAAAACATCCCCTGCTCTTGCGTGGGAAGAATCAACATTGTTAAAATGATCATTTTACCTAAAGCAATATACAGATTTAATGCAATCCCAATTAAAACGCCACATGCTTATTTCAAGGAAAGAGAACAAAAGAATCTTAAAATTTGTATGGAACAACAAAAGACCCCAAATAGCCAAAGCAATTATGAGAAAAAAGAACAAATCAGGAGGGATTATACTATCAGACACCGAGTTATATTACAAAGTGATAGTGATCAAAACGATACAGTACTGGAGTAACAAGAGAGGCAGAGATCAGGAATAGAACCTTATCATCAGAAACTGACTCATTCACACATGGTCTGTTAATCTGTGACTAAGTAGCCAAAAGAATACTGTGGAGAAAGGGAAGTCTCTTCAATAAATGATGTTGGGTTAACTGGAGAGCCACATGCAAAAGAATGAAGTTAGCTCACTCTAACACTATCCAAAAAATTAACTCAAAATGAACTAGAGACTTGGACATAAGGGCTGAAACCCTAAAATTCTTGGAAGAGGACGTAGGAAAAACATTCCACAACATAAGCCTTAGAGATATCTTTGGGGACTCAACTCCAGCATCAAGGGAAACAAAAACAAATATAAACGATTGGGACTACATCAAACTAAAAACTTCACAGCAAAAGAAAACATCACCAAAACAAAAGACAATTTACTAACTGGGAGGAGATATTTGCATTCCATATTTCTAACAAGGGCTTACAACCCAAAATATACAAAGAACCTATAAAACTCATTAACAGAAAAACAGGCCATTCAATCAAAAAGTGGGAAGAGGAATTGGGGAGCATTTTTCTGAAGAGGATATGCAGATGGCTAACAGGCACATGAAATGATGTTCTACTTGCTGGCTATTCGGGAAATGCAAATCAAAACAACAATGTGCTGTCACTTGACATTGGCTATTATCCAAAAATCTGGAAACAACAAACGCTGGTAAGATGTGAGGAAAAGGGAATACTTTTACACTGCTGTAGTGCAAATTGGTGCATCCCCTATGGAAAACAGTATGGAGATGCCTCAAAAAGCTGAAGATGGAAATCCCATATGATCCTGCCTTCCCATTTCTATTTACCCAAAAGATTAAAAAAATACTAATTTGCAGAGATTTATGCACCCCCATGTTTATTGCAGCTCTATACACAATAGCTAAGAACTGGAAATGACACGAGTCCAATTTCAGATGAATGGATAAAGATGTTAATTTATTTAAGCTGAAACTACACTTTGCAGAACTTTCTGTGTGGCTCTGAATTTTCTATATGGATATGGTGAAATCTGTAGTAAAATTTGGAAGGCGAAAATGTCACACACACAGCAACCACTTCTGTGAAGATTGGCAGAGGGGGCCACCTCCATGGGGGCCAGCTCCATTGCAGCCTGTCTTTACTGCTTGTTCACTGGCTGGGACCAGCTATCCAGTGGTCCCACTGTGACTCAGACTTCAAGAGGAAGGGACTTACTTCGATTTCCTCATCAGCTCCCACGGTCATGTAAGAGCCGAGTCCTATAATCGCGGAGTCATTATACAAACAAGTACTTCCACTTCTTTGAATCCTAAATGGCATATTTCCTCTTGCCATAACAAGTAGCACCATTTTCCATTCCCCTGTTGTTTTAGTTTTCAAACTTCCTGAAGACAAACTGAGTCAAACCTGAGTTTGTTTCCATGTCATCTGGAAGAGTGCCTAGTAATTTGAAACATAGCAAAATTCCATCATATTATTGATTTGTGAAGGGACAAATGGCATAAGGGCTATAAAAGAGTGTCAAGTAGCCATACCTAAAGGTGATTTTCTGGGAATGCTTTGACGTGATTCAAGTAGAAGGCATGCTGATAACAATGCAGAGTATTAATAGCCCATATAGGCATAGACACCATAGTTGCCTAATGACTCTGGCTGAGGTTTTACAGTTCCTGACTCTACTGACTGAGCCCCCTATGGGGTCTGGGATATGATGTGTTGAGTAGGTATACACAGTCAAGGTCCTCTTCAGTCCAGGAAAATGATGATATTGTGAAACTGCATATTGTAGCCTCTGGGGCCTTCCCCCCGCCCCCCTACAATGCAGATAGCTGACACAATTCAAGACCTGACAATATAGAAAAATAAAAGAATTTGGCTGATTTTCCAAGGCGCAGACCTTCTCTCTGCAACCTGACATTCCCCCAACAAACAAGGATGAGTTGGTGGTTCTCAGCTCCAAGAACCAACAAAATTCTTTTTCAGAGTGATGGTACTAAAACAAATGCTGAATGTAGACTCCACCGTGGCAGCTGGTGCAGCTCCACTCAGGAAGAGCCCAGAAAATCAAAGCCCAACTCCAGTCTCTGCAGAGACACAGAGTCTTCACCCTTCAGCCAACTGCCCATCTTCTGCTTTCCAACGGATGTGTTTCTCTAAAAGGTCAAAAGATCTTATTGGGGTTTTGAGATCTCTATGTCTTTCCCAAAGGAGATTATCTCAAGCCTATTTATGCTTTTCAGAACTAGTTTTCCTTCTTCCACCTCCCTTCCCAAGCCAAGAGCTATTCCCCTTAATTTGTTCTCCTGTGCCCTTACTCCAGTGCTGCCGAGTTCTCCCAACCAGTCTTTCTGCCTCTTACCATGGGGATAGAAGGAGTGATGGTGTCACTTTCATCTGTGCTGCTCATAGAAAGCTCTTCCGGACAGGGAAAGAAAGGCCCTACTAAATAATCACAGAGCCACTCTAACACTGCCAAGCCAAACACATGGACTGTCCCTAGCCTTCACCGTCAAGCTCCTAAGAAGGATGATTTACCTGCATGTCCACACCTTCCTCTCACTCTTCAGTCCACCCAGTTCTGTCATCTTTCCTAGATGTGCAGCTTTGAGTGCTGATAAACATGGTAACCTCTGAAAAACCAAATCAGTTGTTGCAGCAAGTAACCGCCATGAGACTTCCTATCCCAGCTCCTTCACTCACTGCTAATCTGGTCTCAACTTCTGAAACACTGTTGGTCACCAGAGACTGCCCTACAATTCCTTCTATCTAGAATACTCTTCCCTGGGGCTTCTTACCCAAACCAGTGTTAACCATGATTCTGTGTGTTTTTATTCCTAAAAGTCTTTTCTTTAGTTTGACTCCGTCTGAACTCTGGAACTTTATATCCAACTTCCTACTGTTCCTCTCCACCAGTCGTTGCTCAGAAAAAGCACGAAAGCTAGCCTAGCTACATCACCTTTCTGAGAGGACAACCAACCTGGAAGTCAAGGCATCCTCTACCCTCTCTCCTCCTTCCAATCACCAATCACAAAACTTTTCTTGCCGGCCCAGAGAACTTTCCCTAAAGAGTAACCTGGAAAGGATAAATGTGATGGGGACAAACACATTGTTAAAGATTCCCCGTGTACAAGCAGTTTTGGCAGAAGCAAATTTGACGGTCTAACGAAAGGGATCAATCACACTCTTAAGTTTTCGTTTAAACACCTCTCACTACATCCTACTGGTTTTCCAGGTGAGCATTCAACGAGCACTAAAGAATTGAGTGGATGGGTGGATTCTTGCTCCAAATGGAGATCTCTCTCTCTCTCTCTCTCGTACATTCTCTCTGGAAAAACTTCCACTGCGCCCCTGCTCCCCTTCTTTGCGTTAGAAAGAAGATCGCTGCAGCACTTGTGACCGTGGGATAGACGTGTTCAATAGGGCTCAGCTCACCAGGCACGTTACTTTGAGGCCAGGGCTAAATCCCGCCCTTCTGCCTGGGTCACCAAGCACCTGGACCGCACCCCCGAGTACCACTCTTCTACGTGAAATGTGTTCGTGAGAAGCTCACTAATCATGCTCCGCGAGAACTGCCCAAGTAAGCAATTCGTGACAAAAGAGGCTATGAGCTGTTCTGGAGATCTCTGACATAGCCCTTGGCCCATGGCAGCATCTAGCATGTCCTTGAGTGGAGTCAACAAAAGACACAAAGCGGCGAAAGTCAAAGCCTGGAGTGACAATACTGACTTCTTTTGGCAACTGTTGGCTTCGGGCGGAAACGGAAAGCGGTGGGTTGGTTTGAGACTCGAACTCAGATCCTCTCGCACCCAAAGCAAGAATCATACCACTAGAGCAACGAACCCTCCCGAGGCAGCTAAGGAGCCATCGATTCCACTATGAGGCAAAGGTTAACCCCCAGGACCACAAGTAAAGAAACTCGAAACATATCCCGCGGAAATCAAGTCCTAGAGTCCCCTCTTTAACCTGCTCAGCTACACTGTCTTATCTTGTATATATGCTTTTGCTGTTTCCTTTTACCTTTATTTATTCTAATGAACTCTGCACAGTAGGCCTCGATTTAAGGTACCCCTTAAGGGTGCACCTCGGGGAAGAGTTACTCGCTTCCAATACAAACTTTTATAGACGCCTCTACCGCCCCTTCTCTCTCACCCAGAAACGGGGGTTGAGGGTGTGGGGAGAGGAGGGTGTAGGGGAGCGTTGCCCTTACTCGGCAATCTCTTCTGCTTTCTCGGGCTTTAGCTTGAACTTCCCCGTGGCAGAGTGGTGTCTGCCTTGGTCCTACCTTGCCAAAACTCAATAGATGGATGTTGAATGGATGACTGAATCTCCTGAATTAGGAGGGCTGAGACCGGAGGAGGAGAGGCGTCCCCTTTTCCAGCTGTTTGTGTGGCCGCTGTTTGTTCTAGGCTTCAGGTTAGGCACTTGGAAGAGCTCTGAGACCCCGAGAGACTACCCTGCGGCTCGGATCTGAGTGCTGAGAAAAGAGACCCAGGGAAGGGTGAACCCGCTTTTAGCCAGTTTCTGCTTCAGGAAACCTGGAGAAATTGCAGGCCCAAATGATCAGTGACTGAGCTGATCTGTGAAAGGCCTGGGTACCTTCACACCCTCACTGCTTGGACCTCCATACTTTGAGGGTTTCAATAGATACCTTGTGCTTGAGAAATTCCCCTCCCTTTAAAAAGGAAACAAAACCCAATCTCTATGGAGCAGGGGAAGTTACTCATTTTCTTTTTTAAGAGTGCAAGCAGATTGGGACAAGGATGCTGGTGCCACCTCTTGCACCCTTTCTTTCTGTGAAGTGCCCGTTCCTGCTCCGCAGCTTCACTCAGGCACCACTCGGGACCGGCGTGTTACACGAATTCAGTGACCTGTCAGGCCTGAGGCTGAGGAGCGTGTACGGTGGGCACTGCCCTTTCAGTGATTTACAAGCCATTTGTGGCCTAATCAAGAGCACGTTTTATTCTTAAATGTGAGGAAGTATTTCCTTCAAGAAATTTCCTTTAATTTTTAACGATTTGTTAGATTTTGACTATAAATAGCAGTTGGCTGCAGTTTTTCAAATTTAGGGGTGTCAATGCTAATTTTTTGCTGAGGGGTTGGCTCCATAGCTCAGGGGTTAGAGCACTGGTCTTGTAAACCAGGGGTCGCGAGTTCAAATCTCGCTGGGGCCTTCTGGGGGCTATCTTTTTCTATAGTCTTCCCCTTCCAAGGCCATAAAGAGAGTAAGATTCTCCATTTTTATCCATTGTTGAGATAAACTTGTTAGGAAAAATCTGTCTTTCAAGAAAATCAGATTTGGGGGTATTTTGGGACTCCTGTGCTCCCGGGGGAAAAAAGTTAAAGGTATCTTTCAGTAAACAGATTCCCGTCTCTGCGAGCAGCCCCCTGGAACTGGTGGAGACCACGCCTGTTTGTGGGAGACAGCACATTAGTCTCGGTCCACTACCACCATGAGCCCAGGCGCTCCCTGGAGCGGGAAGTCGCCTCAACTGCCCACTACAGCCTGCCTGGCGCCGGTTTCCCTCGCTCTCCTGGAACGAGACATGGTTCAGAAATTATTCAGGGCAGCCTAGTTCAGAAGCTCTACGCTACACAGATTCACCGCAGTTGGGATTTCTGCTCTACGTTCATTCTCAGCTGCTGGGACTCAGACTCTGTCTTACACCCCATGTTGCTCCTGGGATTCGGTGTGCTGTAAATTTGCCTCTAGAGACTTCTTGAATTCCATGAGTCCGAGCTTCAAATAGAAAGAAACAGCCTCGATAATTGCTACTCTATGCACAAAAATCTCCAACCAGCGTTTCTTTTCATGCCCTTCGATAGCTCAGTTGGTAGAGTGGAGGACTGCAGGACTCAAGATGAGTTATCGTTAACCTTAGGTCGCTGGTTCGACTCCGGCTTGAAGGACACGTGTGCATTTTGCTTCAGTCTATTCGATTTTGTACCAGTACCCTATTCAATTTCTAGAAGGTTATTTGACCTATTTTATTACCGCCATCTCAATTTCCAGAGGTGTAATTCTAACCCAGTGACAGAAAGACTTTTACTTCTGTTTTCAGGCCACCAAAGACCAGCTTCTTGTCTACCATGAAACGTAATTTTTCATGCCCTCTCTGTGCCCATGCAGTACGTGTGGTTCAGCTTACTCAGGGGATGTGAGTTAATAGCTTTCCTTTTAGATTTGGATCCTTTATCTCCTAATCTTTAGGATCAGCTAAGGTTGAATATGTATTGGGGAACGTCTCTCAGTCTCACCCTCACACTTACACTTTTTCACTAGAACGAGGAGTTCATAGGAGGCAACACAGGATTTGAGGAGAAACATTGTAGAAAGTCCTTAACTTTGAGAGAATGTAAACAAATATATGGAGAGTAAGCAATGCAAAAAAGTTAAATGTGCATATGAAAAATGTTTTCTCATAATTAGAAGGGAATACTTAAAACAAGGGAGTATTATTTTACCACCAAATCAGAAAATGTTAATATTTAATACTGACATGGATGCAGCAATAAGCTCATTCCTGCAGAATCTCACTGCTTTCTGGAAGACAGTTGGGAATTATAAATCAAGAGACTTAAAAAGACATGTTATCAAGTAGCCTATTTCTACTTCTAGAAATGTGTCCATTGCATATAAAAATATCTGTGGGTGATTTGAATTCTTTATATTTTTGTATTTTTTTCAAAATATGCCACAGGTAGATACATTTTTAAAGCGTCTAATCTTACAAAATAAAGTTTTAAAATATCCTTTGCTACTATAGAAGACAGTTTGTCAGGTTTTTAAAAAAAATAAAACTAAATGAATGACTACTACACAATCCAGGAATTATGTTCCTAATTATTTACCCAAATGAGCTGAAAACTTATGTCCACACCAAATCCTGCCTGTGAATGTTTATGATAGCAGCTTTATATATACCTGCCAAGGCTTGGAAGCAATGAAGATGTCTTCAACAGATGAATAAACTGTGGTGTCTCTATACAATAGAATATTATTCAGCACTCAGAGGCAATGAGGTGATAGGCAGCCATAAAGTAGAAGAAATTTAATTTCATATTAGTAAGTGAAAGAGTCAATCTGAAGAAACTACATATTGTATGATTCCAAATATATGACATTCTGGAAAAGGCAAAACAGTGGAACAGGAAAGAGATCAATAGTTACCAGAGGTTGCAGGGATAAGGATACACTGGTGAAACAAAAAGGATTTTTAGAGTAGTGAGACTATTCTTTATGATACTGTCATGGTCATCACGTATTTGTCAAAACGCATAGAATATACAACATAGAAAAGTAAACGCTAATGTAAGCTATGAACTTCAGTTGATACTGATAGAGCAGTTCATTGGTTGTAAGAAATGCATCACTCTAGCGTAGGATATTGATGGTGAGGAAGGTGGTGAGGGGAGGAGAGAGGGTAAGTAGGAACTCTGTTCTTTTCACTCAACTTTGCTGTAAACTTAAAACTATTTTAATCAGTTCAGGTTGCTATTACAAAAATACCATAGATGGGGTGGTTTAAACAACAACTTATTTCTCACAATTCTGGAGGCTGGGAAGTCCGAGATCAAGGCACCAGATAATTCCATGTCTGATGAGTCCAGTTCCTGACTTGGAGATATGGTCAAAAGAGATATTACCTCTCTCAAGTCTCTTCTTGTAAGGGCAGTGATCCCGTTCACAAGGAGTCCACTCTCATGACCCAATGATCTCCAAATGCATCACCTCCAAGTACGAGCACATTAGGGATGAGGACTTCAACATAGGTAAGTGGGGGACTGAGAGAGGCAAAAAAATCACTTCCTAGCACTGCTCTAACAAAAAATAAGCTATTGATTAAAAACAAAAGCAAAACCACTGAGTGACTTAGTAATTCACGGTTTACTTGAAGGAACAAAAATAGATAATGCTGTGCTGATATATTGATACCACTAGTAAACATTTGCAACACGTTACGGAGGTGCATTCAGGTCAGTGAGAAGAAGTGATCTGAGTGCAGAGGAGGGACTAACAGAAGAGTGCTTTCTTAAGTTGAATTTGGAGCTAAAAATAGAAGAAATATTGAGTGAGTGAACTTTTAGGTATGTAAGGTTGGTGGAATGACAAAAAAGTTAACAAGACTGGCAGGTGTGTCGGGTAGGGTGATAAGGAAAACAGCGGAGAAGAGTGGAGGAGCAAGTGTGGCAGGAGTGGCAAAGTTTGTCTAGAGACGTGGAGGACAGAAGGCGTCCTGCTATAGGCAATGGAAAG
Organism: Solenodon paradoxus; assembly: GCA_004363575.1. NCBI lineage: Eukaryota > Metazoa > Chordata > Mammalia > Eulipotyphla > Solenodontidae > Solenodon > Solenodon paradoxus. The sequence continues at coordinate 194,024 of RJWH01001420.1, read as the reverse complement.
TAGACACTAGGGAAATCAGATTTCTGGGAATCATTACAGGATGGTGAAGAGAAATGGAAACAGTAAAAGAATCTTGGGATAATGCATAGATTTGAATTTCAGGAAGGAAATAAAACAAACATTGAAGGAGACAAAACAATTACCCTGTGAAGAAAAGGATAGTGATATGGAAATGATATAAAGAGGGAATTTTATAGACATGCTGACAGTGTCCAATTATTCACAAGTATAGAGAGACTTTCTTTTTCCCCCACAAACACTGGGAGCAAAATTTCTCCACTCTAGATCAAATATGACCTTTATAGTGAAAACTTCAGGGGCTGATGGCATTTCTTGGTAAGAAACAGGTGGAAGAAGGGGAATGGTTTGGAGAATTCATCAAAGTGAAATGGGAGGGGGTCTGGGAAGACACAGAAGAGAAAAGACATAAAAAGCAAGATAGTGTCAGAAAGTGTCATGAAAAAAATCTTGAGCCTTGGTTCTTACAGAGAGTCCTTGTTCTCTGCTCCATTTCTTCCCTTCATTCCCATGACACAGAGGGAAATTCTCTACCTCCTAAGGGAGCTGCCAGACCAAATTCACAAGCACCACTATAGGTAAGAGGTCTTTACCTGCTGAAAAGTGCAGTAGGTCAGTCATTCTGAAAGGACACCATTGCAGAAACCCTGAGTGCACCCTTTCCTCTTTTCCACACTGAATTAGGTTCTGCCCACTGGTTCTGTACAGGTATTGCAGCTGGGAGGTTCAGGCATGGGGACAGCCTCCAAGATAAGCAGATTTGCTTGAAAGAGTCAAGGGAGTAGCTTAGCCAACAGCATCCACAACACACCCATCTGGGCACGATGCTAGGAAGGGTTTTTGAATCACAAATACACCTCCAAAGTCGTAATACGAAAACAAAACAAAAAACCTGCTTAGCCCACCCATAAGGCACTCTTGGGTGAGAGCTTGAAGTCTGGTTAAGACTAAGCCAGTGTGGTCTGCCAGGTACTGGAGCCCACGGAGCAGCTTCTGGGAAGACTTCCTGACCACAGGCCATACGAATGATTCACTGTGAGGATGGGTTTTAGAAGAGGAAGACTGAAAGGGTTCATGACTGTAAGAACACAAAAGCTGTGCAAAGACTTGGACATAAGAAAGTCAGGTGCAAACAGCAGGTCTGAGCAGGAGTGGTAGGAAGATTTTGAGAAGGAACCCGGTTGATTTAATTTGCAAATATAGACTTCAGAGAGGAGTTGGAATTGAAAGGATGAATCTTGGAATAGGGAAAGGGCATTTAAGGGTGGTACACAATCCTAACTAAATTGCTGCTGGCACTTGGGTTTGTAGCTAGACTGAAAACACACTGCTGGCAGTATTGGGATTCAAACCCACCCTCCTAAGGAGACATGTGCCTAAGTCCAGCACCTTAGACCACAAGGCCACGCTACTGTACAGAGCTCTCTTTCATCTGTATGCTATGTGCCCCTAGCATACAGGTGCAGAATCCTGAATTTTCTTCATGGTTCGTGGGGTTCCTTCAGGGATTTCATTCATCCCTAAGGATCTGAATAAACCTGGGGAGAGGAGGACATAGCACATTCTCATCAGCCTTGTCAGCTAGAAAGCAGTCAGCAATTAACAGCATGCATGCTCTTGGAAGACTTCAACTTTTTCTGTAACCTAGGTAGTAAGACTGTCTAGGAGAGACCGAAAGCAAAAAAACAAAAACAAAGCAAAACAAAATACCAGGCCCATGGTTGATCCCCTCCCTTCTTCTTAGAACGCTCTTTTGAGCATTTAACATTTCTCATAGATGTGTAACAAGTACTCTGTGGGTACAGCAGGAGAATAATTGTGTTCTTTTCATACCATAGATAGATGTAAATCTGTATGTGTCTTTAAGGAAGAATTAAAGTCTTTCTCCCCAACACTCATTTCCCCTGCTTGCTCCTACCCTTGAACCTCAGAGAGAGAAGCATTCATTCCAAAAAAGCAAATTTAAGGATTTAGATGAAGATTTAGGGACTCTGGATTCAGAAAGGATAAATGTAGTAAATCTCTTCTTACCTTTTCCCATGGATTTTACTATTGTATTAAATGAAAGAAGTGCACTATCCTCTCCCTGCCTATCAGACACTCTCTGTATGTACCTTTTATGTAGATCTTCCGTGTGCCCAAATATTTGGAATTCTCACATCTGAATCATTTCTGGACATCAGGGGAGGGGATGTCTCAGCAGAGTGTGAAAATGAAGGACAAGAAGACAGTCTGGTATTGGCTCTGCTCTAGTTGGAGTCTTCTGTTTTTTTTCCTCAAGAGTTAAACATCCCATGTTTATTTACATATGAAATATGTTTAATACAGTTCTGATGGATGTAGTGCATATCACCTGATAGCAGAAGATTTTTTGAGGAACCAGATGAGAATACAGACTGCAAGTATATCTCTCTATATTTTCTTAAAAAAAAAAAAAAAAAAGTACAAAGCAGGTTTAAAGATAATTACAAGATATAAAATGCAAAAGAAAATAATCCAAAACTCCAAAAATGTAACTATCCCAGAGAACTATAAAGAGAAGGGACAGAAGTATACCCTTCTGCTCTTTAATAAAGCATGCCTACTAATATTAAATACTGAAATGACTGAATTAAACCCAGGTGTCTCAGTGCTGAATCTAAAGGTGAGTGAAATTGTGTAGCCCACATCTAAGTCCCAGGATGTTGGGCACTAACACCCAGAAGAGAAACACCACCTCTTTAAATGACAAACAGTAAAGTCAACTGTGATATTTTTCTGTTAAAAGCCAAGTAATTACTTGATATTCTTAATTGTCTTTGCAATAGTTACTAGTTACATGACAAAAATGTGATTTTATATATATATATATATATATATATGGATCTAGCTGCACACTGTAATCTTTACAGAAGTATGACCCTTCCCTAACTTCATCTCTTTGTTCTCTGTAGCCAGCCTTGTAAATTCATCAAGAAAACAATCAGTTCCTGTTTTTCCCTTTGGAATCACTTTCTTTCCCATTATAAGATAGACTTAAGGAAATCTCTATTCCTACTGAATTTCTGTCCTAAGTTTTTATCCACCACTAGGCAAGCAGTTACCTGGAGGCCTGCTTTATACTGTGTGGCATGGCCTGGAAAAAAAATGTCATAGGTGGAAGGGAACTCAGGTTTGTCTGAAATGCACAGCTCCTGACAGGCATGTCGAAGATGGTGCTCTAACACTTAAAAGTCCCTAGAATGAGACCCACAATAACCTACAATTTATATAGTGAATTTGAAAAATTAAAAACACTTAAAAAGTCATTATCAGAGACTGTCATTAGTTAACCCATTCAAATTCATGACATACAAAATGGTTTATTTGAATTCAGGAACTGCCTTTTACTAAGAATTCTGTTTTAAAGAAACAGTACAAAAAGGAAAAACAACAAAACTTCAAAATACTTTCCTCTAAATACTGATACAGACATGCAACAGTGAATGAAAAGCTGTATTTATTTAAATACATATATATATATACATACATTTTTAAACTCAAATATTGTTTTACTACTTACTAGTGAGGAATACAGATGAGGTGAAGAAAGTACACTGACAAAGAATATATTGCAATAACCTATACAGTACTATTAACTCCATGACACTTCAAACTCTTATTCCAATATGAACAGTGATTTTCCTTATGGAAGGTCTGTGGCTATTTCTCAGCTGGACTCATTCTCTTGGAATTGATAAAAACAAAGCGGAGTCTCTTTAGAAGGATTGACAAGACATGAAAAGTTCCCAATTTTGTAGAATATCCAGGACTTTTGCTACGATTAAAATTCTATGCACTTGGAGATGTGAGACTTATTGTAAACATTTATAAAATAAGAAGTGGAGACAGGACGTACGGATAAGGGCTCCATAGCTCAGGGGTTAGAGCACTGGTCTTGTAAACCAGGGGTCGCGAGTTCAAATCTCGCTGGGGCCTTGGCTATTTTGTTTAACCTTTTCTTCGGATGGTGATTTCGATCCCCTCATTCTCTGCATCGCCTGGGAGGAGTAAGGAGTTGCGCGTATATTTCCCTTGCTGTTCTCTTGATCTGAATTCGCCGTTGGAGTTGGTTTTATTACTCTTGCGGGTGTTAAGCTTATGCCTTCTTGAAAACAAGCACGCATTCCTGCCTATATAATTCCTTGGAAACATTTAGTGACGTGGATGAGCCTTGAGGCAGAATATAAACTGTACTTCACTGTGGCTCGTTGGTCTAGGGGTATGATTCTCGCTTAGGGTGCGAGAGGTCCCGGGTTCAAATCCCGGACGAGCCCCATTATTACTTCTAACAACTTGCGTCTAAATAGTGTTTCTGCACTTGGAAATGGCGTTTTGCTCTCTCTACTATGCTTTGGAAAGTGGCAACTGAAGTATTCCGACGTTGGTAAGTAAGCTTTTCATGATCATTTTAGTGTTTCTTCTTGGTGCGGGGACAGGATGCAGACGGAAGGGGAGCAGATGAAACTTTAAACAGTACTAAATAGAAGGAGCTATTTTTTTTCTCCTGGGAAAGAACCAGAAATGGGTGCATGTTAATAAAGAATAGGCCTGCCCAAGATGTCCAGAAGAGGCCTTTCCATAGATGAGTCACATTGGTATTTGTATTATATCAAACTGAGGTCAATCAAGGGAAACTATGTATTCACTTACCTACCTAGAAGAATGAAGATTGGAGTCATCTCCAGAAATTAACTTTCTATCAGAGAAAACTATATGGCACAGCAAACGTCTAGTTAGAAAGAATCTGTTTGTTGTTGTTTTATGAGTCATTCTCTATCCTTAAAAACCCCAGCCCCTGTCCCATCTCTTAGTTCAGAATGAATATGCTCTATTTACATGAGAATTTACATTTCCATGTAGAGTCTCCAGAAATATTTAATTACGTCTGTTCTTTTCTCCTACTGATCTGTCCTTAATTTGATTACTTAACCAGCCCAAGAAGAACCCAGAGGGGTAGGGGAATTTCTTCTTTGCCCCTTTAGAGACATCTTCCTTAATCACGCTTTCCAAAACAGCCTCCATCACTACTCCCTACGTTGCTTTATTGTTCTTCACAGCACTTATCACTACTTGGTGTTATTGTATAACTTGTTCCTTTTTTCTTCTCTTTTTCTCATTTTAGGATATACGCTCTAAAAGGCCAAAGATTGTGTTATGCTTGATATTGTGCTCTCAGTACTCAGCATTATGTATGATATATAATAGGTGAAGAATGAATGAATGAGTGTATGAATGGATAGTAACATATTTCTGGATACACCTGTTGCCTTCAAAAGCAATAACTAGACATTTATTTTTGGCTTCTGTAAACTCAGAATCTCCCAAAGGATAAGAGTCATGGCTATGGGATTACATTTCAGATAGGAAACCTACATTTTTGAATTTTTATGGCTCCATGTTGATCCAAGTACCCTATTCAGGCTTCTCCTCAATAAGAAACTACCCAACTGCTTATCTATGGGCACCAGTATTACCAGTATCTACACAGATGATAGGATTTTCACATATGTGCTTTTTTACTGTAACCTTCTATAGGCAGTGTTTGATGTTTTATTAGCGAATCTCAAGGAATGTCATCCCAGATGAGAGAACAAAAAAAAGGTTGGTAGGTCCTGTGATCTTTAATGTGATAAAATATGTACTTAAGTAATGAAAATATAACATATTTGACTGCCTGACTCTGTTCTAAGCACCTTACATGAATAAATTATTTTCAGGACACTTCCATGAGGTACTAGTATCTCTATTTTACACACGGCACACAAAAATTAGGCGACTTGCCCAAGAACTCTGGTCCCCTCCGCCGTCCTCCCGACATCACTGCTCTAACTTCTTTATACTGCATTTACTTTCCACCTGTTAGATTACGGTGGTTCAAGACCGGTCTGTAATTGTATGCTTTGTTTTCCTAGTTTGGTCTGTAATCTTCCCTTGTGAGCTGGCATTATGCTTTATTCATCTTTTCTGTGCTCAAAAGAAGAGTGCCTATAACAAGCACTCAAAATATGCTTGTTGGCTGAATGAAGAAAGGAAAAGTTTTGTTAGTTTGTTATTAAAGTCCTAGCGCTTTGCTTCTGGGACACCGTGGATTAAAAGGTATAATGACTTTGAAGCAGGAAAGAATCGGAAACACAAGATGTCGTAAAATTGGACATGGTCAAATTCTCTGTTAACTAAAGACAAGGCACTAGAGAAAGGTAAAGGAACTTTTTTAACCTCAAAAATTACCATAGTGGCAGCGGTGGGATTCGAACCCACGCCCCCGGAGAGACTGGAGCCTTAATCCAGCGCCTTAGACCGCTCGGCCACGCTACCCGCTGGCTCTCATTGCGCAGTATCTTTTGTACTCATTACTGCCTTCTCCTCCCTTCCTTTTACGATCTGGAAAGCCGAAGTTTTCTGGCGTTTTTTGTAACTAGCCCCCTCTGTTCATCTCGCTTTGTTTGCTTGCTTTCTTCTGCTAAGTCAAGTCACAATGCTTGAAATTGGCGGAAAGTGAGGTGATACACTTCTTGCAGGGCGTTGGGATAGACAGGACTTCCGATCGGCCTACTGTGTACCGAGAGCCTGTTCCCCGCGGCGCGCAGCTGGTGGTCCTCCCGGGGAGTCGGGGCCCTCTCCTACCTGGGGGCTCCCCATGGAGGGGCAAGAGCTTGCGCTACACGAAGGAAGCTGAGTCTGGGGTCGTCGGGCGAGAGGGCTCCAGGATCTGCCAGGAACAGACGAGAGAACAGACGGCGAGTTCAGTCTCAGGCAGGACAGGGACGTCCCGCCCGGCAGAGGCCCGGCAGCGCTCAGGCTCTAGCCCGAACCGAAAGAAGACTCCTGACGCTCTGCGGCCGGCGGCCGTGAAGTGGTGGGAACCAGGCTAGGAGAGTCTCACTGGGAAGGCAAGTCTGGTGCTGTCCCACTGCAGCGGCATCATCCTCAGCCCGTGACCGTCCCCGCTGTAATTGTCTGCCCACATTCCTTATCTCTGGCTCTCAGAAAAGCGAAAGTGTGCAGCGAAATGATTTTTGCTGATGTCTGAAATTTTCTTCTAAAAAAGACCTGTAGTCTAGAGGCATCCCCTTTAGCAGTTTGGGCAGAAACTGCAGTGATTTGTTTATCCACTAGGCGTCACTCCATGCCCATAGTTACTAAAAGAAAATTTACTGGACAACTGTGGACGTGGCTAAAACTTTTCTAAAGTTTAGTACACGATCACTAGTGCAAGCGTGGCTCGTTGGTCTAGGGGTATGATTCTCGCTTAGGGTGCGAGAGGTCCCGGGTTCAAATCCCGGACGAGCCCTGTTTTTGCTCTCCCACCTCCAATAAGTTTAGATTTCTTGATGTTTCACACACACCATTACGCTAAGCAAAAACCTCACTGCAATACTAATATTTGGACATCACTTTATATGCCACTCATTCAGATTCATATGCTTACCCTTTAGACAAAAGCTTATTGTCATGTTATCAAATTAGAAATACCAGTTGTTATTACATATTTTTTATACAGTATTGCTATGAAATCGGCATTTCTAAAATCAAACATTTCTCATTTGGAGTTGTTAAAAATTTATTCATTTATTTTTGTTTGTTTTATCCAGGAATTATTCACTCAGGGCTTAGAGAGCTTATTTTATATCATTAGTTTCACGCAATGCTCAATTTTCCTCCACTGTAAACTGGGGTCCCTCCTTTGGTAGCTAGTTCCTCAGAGGGTCAGCGAATGTGGTTATGACACAAAGGCTGGGCTTCCTCTCTCATTCATCCCCAGCATTCCAAGATCCTGTGTGTGCGCCTGAGGGTGGAGCAGTCTCAGGTGACCCCGGGCCTTGGAAATAAGCTTCTCAGTAGGAACACTCATACTTGCCTGCATATTAGACTCATGTGTGACATTCTAAAATTATTCATGAAGAGGGTCCAACCTCAGACTAATTAAATTTGAATCTTTGCGGATGTAGCCTTTGCATGATTTTTTGCTTTATAAGTACCCCAGGTGTAATTCGGATTGGCCTTCGAGATACAGATGCTACCTGGTTGCTCTACAGGCTCCCACTTGAGGCCCCGTCCAATATCTCAGTAACTGAAAGCACCCTGTCTCCCACGCTACCTTCCTCAGAATCGTCACCTCCCCACAACCCGCTTCCAGCTCGTACTTGGTCTTTTCCTAGTTAAGTTTAATTCCAGTTTCAGCTATGTGTCAACTTAGTTTCTCTCTATGATCCTCCCTTACTTCCCCTGGGCACAAAAAACAAGAGTTTGGTCAGAATAAGAAACTCCACAAAAAAAGATACAGCCCAACAGCCCACCCTACTTATATAAGAGGTGTTGGGTATGCTGATATATGGATATGTGGCTGTGACTTTCATTCCCTACCCAGAGGCTAGACCCTCAGATCAGACCATTCACACCGACACTCCCTCCCTATTTCAGTTCTCACATATTCCTATTTCAATCAAAAGTGCCCTGACTCATCTTGTTCATCATCTGATGAACAAGAACTATAGGCCACAGGTATTTTCAGCTCACTCATACCTATACTGTTGAGTATTTTACTTGCTGTAGTATTTCTTCAGATAATTGGAAGAATTATGAAACAAAGACTATTAGAATTATCTTTTAGCCCTTTTTTTCTTATAACTCATATTGAATCCTATGACAAATGATGTTGACTGTTCCTTTAGAATATTTCCAGAACGCAAACCCTTCTCACCACCTCCACTGCTACTGCTCTAGTCCGAGGCACCACCATTTCTCATCTGGACCACTGCCCTAGTCCCTTAGCCACAATCCCTGGTCTGCCCTTTTGCCCCTTCAGCCTATTCTCAAAAGAACAGACAGTACAAGCCTGTCAAAACTTTATCAGAACTGCTTGTTGCTCTGCTTAAAACCCTCCATGAATCTCCATTTCAATGAGCATAAAATCATCCCTACATGATTTTGCCATTTCTTAGGTTCCCTTGCATCTCTGACCTCATCTCTTATTCCACTCTCCCCTTGTGCTTCCAAGTAATTTAGCCCCTACTGCTAAGGTAGAAATTCCTGCCTCAGTGCCTTTGTATGTGCTCTTTGCCCTCAGTCTTCTCTCTCATACCTGCATGGCTTAATCCCTCACCTCTTTTAAGATCTCTGCTCAGGTGTTACCAGTCAGAGTGATACGGGGAAAACAGGGAAACATATGTAAAAGGTAAAAGCTTGCAGAGCGGATGATTAACTATAGAAATATTGTCATCAACCAGAACCTTATGTTTACCCCCACCCCTCTTTTCTAATTGATGTAATCTCTAACCTTTGTTCACTGAAGAACAGATAGAAACGATGAAACTGATGGTGCCAGGAGAATGTGAAAGAAATTGAGAGATGGTAAATAAAACTGTGCTGACCGCTGTTAGATAAAAATTAACTTGTGGTCATCATCTGGAAGGGAATGCGAACATCAAGAATGCAGAAAACAAGGCGGTTACTCTATAAAAATAGCTGACGCCTTTCCCTAAGGAGATTCGCAATCTTTCAGGCATGAGCCTCTGTGGCCTCCTTTGCCTGGCAAAGCAATAAATTTTCTTTTCTTTGTCCACCCAAACTCTGTCTCCTCATTCCTGATTCGGCCCTGAGGTACAGAGAGTCGTTTTTGGTAACAAGAGGACTTCTTTGATCACTGCATATGAAACAGCACCTACTCCTTTCTCTAATTTTCCCTGTTGCACATACCACCACCTGACTTTTGCTGCAGCTGTTGTTTTTATTAATTCTCCCTCCCCCACCACTGGAATGGAAGCTCCAAGAGAACAAGGTGTTTTACTGCCAAAATCTCCTAGGCTGGAACAGCTATTAGCACCTAGCAGAGACTTAACAAATATTTGGTTAATAAATGGTGTGGACTGTTGTTTAAAGTCCAAACATTATTCAGACTCTGAGGAATGCCAGATCCTGTGAAGCTGAGGGAGACACAAAGTGTGGAGAAATCAGGGGCTTGAAGAGAGGCTTGCATTTGGAGCACGTGTGCCCCCTGGGGACGGCTGAGGGGCTCTTTGCTGGACAGGCTGCTGTGGCGCTTCTCCTGCTGGGCCCCAGAGCAGCCCTACAAGTGCTTTAAAGAAGCACTAACAGTTTCTTCTAACTGAACATAAAAAGGAAGGCACAAAGCAGGTTCTCAGAAGCTGTAAATTGACTCCTGTTGCAAACCTGCTCCAGCCAGAGTGGCTTACATGCATGGCTGCTTCTGGTCTGTACGCTTTGAGCAACCTCTGAACCGTATGGTGTCTGGGGATCACATTGTAGGGTTTCATCTAGCAGGGTCTTTTTGTAAGAGTCTGTAAAATAATTGATTTAATAAGATGAGGAAGAAAAGTCCACTTCAGGGAGACAGGAAGGAAGAGGAAAACTAAGGTTAGGTAAGGGCCTATATAACCCACTTCACACACATGTGAGGCAACATTGTGAATGAGTCCTAAGCCAACATGGTTGGCCTGTGAAGAGATACAAGGAGGATTATGTGGAAAAGCAGGGTGAGAATAGGCTGCTGGTCATAAAACAGGCAGGTGGGCACTGTCTCTGGTTCCAGGAACCTATGAGGACAAAGTGGAATCTGGCCCCTTGTGGACAAAGCAAGTTCTGTCATGGGTTATCTCTAGGATTTTAAGAGATTCTGGATTAAAAATTAATTTCTATCCTGCTACTTTTTGCTGATGCATGCAAAGCACGGAAATGAAACTTACAGGAGAGAGAGCTGTGTTGTTTTGCAGGGATATGTTGTTCATGGCATTAAACTGAAATGCTTATTAAGGTAGACTGCAGCCTCTCGATATGAAGAGAAAGCAGAAAACAGGAATCATTCCGGTCGGTTTTGAATAGCTGAAGTGAGAGTTTCACAGGGACTATACAGATATAAGGCCTTGAGTAGTCAGTCATTATCGGTGAATTAGCAATTTTCTCTGCTTTTACTGATCTTTCTGATCTTATGCCCTTAAGCCCCACCAAAGTAACCTGCAGAAACAATTATGGATTTTTACAAAGAATAGCTTATTTAAATTGATGTATTCCATTCAATGAAAGTATTCCATCCAATCAATATTTGCTAAATATTTATTAAGCATATAATTGTTGAACATCTATTGTATTCTAGGCACCGTGCTTAGAACAGAGACAACCTCAGGCACCCAGACAGATATGGTTTCTGTCCTCCTGAGACAAGCAGGTTATTTAAAAGCCAAGAAATATAATTAACGTATTAGGTTAGTGATAAGAGCCACAAAGGAAAATAACACAGTGTTTTACAAGGAAAACGAAGACTGTGTATTTACTTTGGGGTTTCTGGGAAGGTTTATTGAGGGAAATGACGAGCCCATCGGATTTAATCAGGCAGAGTGGGGAGGAGTAAGGAACATTCTAGAATGAAAGAAGTAGAGGTGAAAACCCTTGAGTTGGAAGGCCGTCTGGTGTGTTCAGGGTGCTGAGGAGAGGAGTATGTGGGATGGGGAGGATATGGAGAGGGAGGAAGAGTGGTTGGAGGTAAGACTTTGCAAGACCTGGCAGGCAGTGATAAGAACAATGGCCATTATTTTAAGTCTTATGAAAAGTCATTGACACATTTTAGGAGGGGATGGAGGTGGATAGCACAGGCACAGAACTCGATCTGTGTCTTAAAAAGATGACTGTGGTGCGGTAGGGTTGACAAAAAGTCACGAGCAACACTATGTCAATGTAGAGACGTGTCAGGCAATGTTATGGCTGATGTGTTATCAACTCCAAACTTGTTATTTTCACTTCACACATTGTACCAACTCTGCCCACTCCAGTGACTTTTAAAAAGTCCTTGGAATTAAGCTCAGGGTCCCAGAGTCAAGGGGCGGCAGAGCCAGTGTCAAGGCAGGAGCTCAGCTTTCCAGACTCCCAGGTCACTGCTCATTTGGCTCTAGCTAGGTGCTGCTGCAAAAGAAGGTGTTTTTTTCAATGCACTAGATTCTTTTTCTTTGGGGTCTTGATGGTTATTTGGGATCAGGAACAATCATTCTCCTTCTTTCAGGGAATCTTATCTGTTTTCAGGAGTGCAAGAGCTGGCCCATAGAGGAGAGCAGAGCTTGGGATGGCATGAAAGATCTGAATGTCCTCGGGGTAGCAGAAGGCTTGGTTAATGGTCCTTCCTCAATGAGGACTCAATGGAAACTATTGAGGCCTCATCCTGGGGACACACATGAGAAACCAGATACCCTATATGATCAAAGCATTCTCAGAAGTGAAAAACTGGAAGGACAAGACCTGCCAAGTAGCTGTTAGAAAGACACACACAGGGTAGCCTCTCCTCTATCTGGCCTCTCCTGGGCTGTCACCTACGACATTCTTTTCAGGGATATAACTATATGTACAAAAAGAAAAGAAAAAATGAATGGAATGGCTTGGTTTTCCCCCCAAGGGAGAAGAAAACTCTCCTGTGTTTATAGCCTAGGGCTGTAACTTGCAAGGCTAACATTGATTCTGAACATGTTCTGCTCAAGTTCAGCTTCTTGCACATAAATAAGTTCTAGTTTGTCCACCGCACCTGGAAAAGGATAGACAGGTGTGGTCATGGAGCACAGTTAGAAGAATGCCTGGTGGCTTGTGAAAGTATTGCATAAATCCTGCAGTTACAATCTGGTCAGGAAATAGCTTTACAATTGCTAAAGGAAGTCCATGAATCCCTCCAGAATAGGGGTGCTTCATCTTTTTCTTTATTTTTTCTGGCAATAGTGGAAGTGTTGATTTAGGGAGGTGTCATCCCAGAAGGCCTATTCCCTGGGCTGTATCCATGGCTACTCCACCACATTCTCCACTTGGAGCTCCACCCTGCTGCCTCTGGGCCTGATGCCCAGGATCCAGCTCCCTTTCCTTCCATCCCTCGCTGTGGGGAGATGTAGACCTGGGAGCCAGAGAATTACCATCATAAGAAAACAATGAGGGTCATTTTAATACAGCTCAGAACTTTAGTTTTTAACAGCAGAGAAGGGACTGATAGTTAAATTCTTCCTTTATACTTTTCTCCCCCTTCCATTTTAGAAATGAAGGAACTGGGACTCTGAGAAGTGACACACTTGATCCCAAGATCACAGCTATTTCGTGGCAGATCTGAAATCTTTTGCCTTTTCATACCCGCCACAAACATTTGTTTTGATCTCCTGTGAGCACTGAGCAGTGTGCTAAAGCAAACAGTCACCTTGTTCTGTGTCCCCAGCACATAGGAGAGCCGGCCAAAGCCCACTCCCTGTCTCCCCACCACGCTGTACCACACAGTCACTGCCAAGACCACGGCATTTACAGGAAACGAGGGCTTGTTACGGAGACTCAAGCAGGTGATGGAGGTAATTAATTTAAAAGATTCCTGGAGGAGTTGATAAAGTCCTATGCCCTTTGTAATGCACAATATTTCTTGATCCAAGAACCTATATTGGGTACCCAAGAATTTGTGGGAGTCAGCATAGATTTCCTCAAGGAAATCTAGGCAAAGTCCATTTCCAAGGTTTGAAAGAAACTCGAGATATAATCTGACTTCTCCACACCAGGGGAGCAGGTGAAGATGGTTTGCAAGGGCACCTTAGTGAGAATGAGCCAGAAGGAAATAAATCAGATCACCCCTGGGAAGTATTTCCAGTCTTTTAGTCTATTGAGTGGGTGACTTAAGTCATGTGATGTGACATGAGTGCTGCCTCTTTGGAAGCTCTGAACAAGGTCAGTAATCCACATGTAGTGGTTTCACACTGGTGAAGAGTCCATATAATAATGTGAAAGTAGTTTTCGTTGTGGAGTGGGTGCAACCTTTTAAAAGTTATTATGCTGTTTACCAACTTGGAATTCGTGGGGCCTAAGGGGAAATCTTCCCATGCCCCTCTGGGTTCTTACAGGCTGGCAAATAATCAGATAAACCTTAGATTCCTTAATAAGAGAAAAACACAGAAGTTTAACAATAGCATGCAGACCTCCTGTATACATGAGAGAAACCCAGTTAGACTGGGACTATTTAAGTAACATTCCCTTTTACGTCTTGTTTCCTTTGTTCCCACTCAGGTGCCTAGTTCTTAGTCTGTCGTCTGTGGTTCCTCATTCCCTGCAGCAGTCCCCAAACGACCAGTCCACAACCCTGGTCCTGGGTGTTAATAGTGCTGCCCTGAAAATGAAGCTCCGTGCTCAAAGCGGTTCATGAAATCCTGCTTTAAACACAGTGAGTCATGTTTCTCCACTGCTGGACTTCTCAGAATTCCATGCTTCGTGAAACTTGTGACTCCAAGGGAGGCATTATCATTGACAATGCTTCTCAAACTGAGATAGGCAGAGTCAGAAGCAGTGGGCTTCCCAGTTGCTGACCTATGGAAACTTTAATCTGCCTTTTGCTCCATACAATGTCTCGCTGGCCAATGTTAACGGCCGTGGCCTCATCTTAGCTGCTTCCTGCTCAGAGCTCCTTTGGGGACCTAAAAACTATTTGCGATTTTACCCACTTGAATTCCTAATCTGCCCACCACCAGTCTGGGAAAAGGGAGGAGTACATCGCGTAACCTGCTTATTTTGAGTAGTCTCAGGTTTTCTTGGAGCATCTGAGGAAAGACAAAGCCTGAGGATGACTGACAGCTCTGCTGAGGCTGGCCCTACTGAAACTGCCAGTCTGACTGGACCCCCCCAAACCCCAGCTCTCTAACCTTACCGCCCCACACTTCTGCAGCATAAGCATAAGCTTGATTAAACGCTGAGGAATCACCAGAAGCCCATGGGGTTATAGGGAACTTCAGGGGTCTTTGGCGGTCTCTAAGGGCCTTAACAAAACTTTCGACCATAAAACTTTTTCCTTGGAACACATTCATTAACATTTTCCAGAACAATGTTTGCCAAGGCAAGTAAGAAAAATGCTGCTCATTGTCTTCCCTTCTTCCTTGCCTCAGAAGACCCGAATTTCAGCTGGGCACACCCCCACCCAGAAGAAACCCTACTTTTCCCCGTGTCCCCTGCAGTTGGAAGCCACCGCGTTATTGGCAGGGAGATGAGGGTGGGAATGCTCTGTGAAGCTTTGGGATGTATTCTCAGAAGGCAATGCCATGCCCCTGTTTGTATCTCTCATCTCCTTCGTGGCTGGAATGCAGACTTGGTGGCCAACGTTGGAGCTGCCACGTGGAGCACAGTGTGGAAGACAAGCCCTGTGACAGCTGCCAGGCACTGGGGCGCAGCGCCTCACCTGCCTTGTTTAGCCACTGCTACTCTGCCTTTTCTGTCATTAGCAGTCGTTTGGGAAGTGTATGACAATCTCTTTAGATTTTTCTCTTTCTTCAAAACCCTTTGTGTATTAGATTATACACATGGCCTAAAAATTAACATAGACACTAACAATAATAATTAAGGATATTCAGGAAAGATGCTTAGAATAAGGCAAAGGCCTTGACTGACTAAGACATTTAGGATCAATAGATCAATTAGATCAACAGAGAATCAATAACAATAGATATCTTAATTATAGTAAGTTGGGTTATTTGAAAGTATTCATTTAAAATATTTATATGTAGCTATGTAACTTTGATTCTCTTCTCAGTGATTATTCAGATTTATGAATTTGAATATAATAAATGACTGTTTTATAATTTTCATTTTCTGAAGAAAAACACTGTACTGTCAATAATCTCTAGGGTCATTGGCTCCAAGTCGCCACATTATATCATGAGAATCACAAGAATTCTGGGCGCCATAGTCCATAGTACTCGAACATCTGCTCATATGGAGTAAATTAAGGTACATGGAGTCAATAAGGTGAGCTGAGAGTTACCGTCTTCCTCCTTCACTCACCTCCCACTTCTTAATCTTGAGATAAACTTCCCAGGTTCTTTCCACGGCATTTAAATAACATCAAGCATAAGCCATATGCAGCCTTCACTATTGTGAGCTGTTATAAGTTGGTCTCTGGGGATGGGACTGAAGAGCTAAAATATTTTTCTTCCCCCAGGTGGACACACAGTTTATTCAGAATGTTGGCCTTGTGGAGCCTATTTTTCAAATGGTGGTGGGTGAAGAGTACATGGACTAGAGTAACAAAATAAAAATGGAAGTTTTAGAATATGTTAGAAGTAAAAATGACAGTGAAAAGAAGAGTAGAACAGGGAAGGGTGTGTCAGGCATGTGTGTGAGTTGCAGTTTCGGATGACTCGCTCTGTGCAGACCTCGTTGAGCAGACTTGAAGGAAGAGAGGGAATGAGTCATGACAAATGTGAGGGCAGAGCATCACAGACAGAGGAAACAGCCAGGCACATGCCCTGAGGCAGGAGCCCGCGTGACCTAGTTGAGGAACATAAGGCCCTAGCTGACATGTGAATCTGCCCTTAATGTGTTTCTGAGCAACCTCCAGTTTCAGGGCCTCTTTGTTCAGAAATGCAAATGTATGTCCCCAAAAATGTGAGTGGTTAGGTTAGATCCAAGCTCTATCTGGAGACCACGCTATGACCGGAGAGAAGGCATCACATCAAAAAATGGGCAAGTAAATAACTGAGAGGCATCAACTACACAAGACAGTCGAATTCATTCTTAAAAACTTTCTTTTAAAAAGTGTTTACTTGCTTTGAAAAGGTATATTTGAATGGTTCTGAGTTCCTGAATGATTGTTTTAACAGGACCTGAAGTGAACTATTGATTTTGAACTGTGACATAAAAGACAGAACCTCTGATTTTTTAATTTTTAATTTTTTTAAGGAAAGGTACAGGCAGGAACAAAGAAGCAGAGGCAGCAGGGAGAGAAGGAAGAAGCATCTTTATTTATTTTATTTCTTTATTTATCCTGGTTGTTTGCACTGACCACGGGTTGTGAACCCAGAACCTTGGGATATATCAGACCCCTCCTCCGCCAGGTTGTGCCCCGCCTAACACTTACCGCTGTATTATACCACTGTATTATGGATGATGTCTTCCTTACAGCAGCCCATTCTTATGCTTTGCAGACTCCAAACTTTCTAGTTGAATATAATCTCCTTTCTCATTGATTTCACATGGATGGGTTTACTCTGCATGACTTAGATTCTCTGGAATCCAATCCGGACCTGGGGATGAGGACAGATTCTTAAACAGTGTTGCAGTTTGGTTAGAGGGGGGAAATCTATAGCAGCTGACCATCCTATTTACACCTGCATAGCACTGAGGTTGCTAAGAACCACATTAATGACAGATTCACATCTTTTAAAGCACTAATTATGCTTAATTTTCATTGTCTATCTCACTTCATTAGCTATATTCCACTAGAGCAGGGCAGGAATTTTTTTAAATGCATAAATATCTGAAAATATACACAAAAGCAGAGAAACTAATTATAATGGATCCCATTACACTAACCTTCTTAAAAGTAATAATTATCAAAATTGGCTACATTTGCTTTCTCCCTCTGCTTACTTTTCCTCATTTCTTTCTACCTTCTTTCTTTTTTTCTTTATTTCTTGGAAGAAAATATTTAACATCATGTGATTTCACTCAAGTTTTTTAGACATATCTTTAAAATGTGTTCTACATAATTAGAATTATTACACCTTATAAAAGTAAACATATGTTCTTAATATAATCGAATGCCCAGTTCATATTCAAATTTGATTGTGATTCAAAATCTGAAGATTCTTTTATCTGTTACAGTGTCTCCATCTTTGTTTTTGTGTCACTGACATTTTGAAGAAACTGGTTCGCTATCCCATAGAATACCTTACATTCTGGGTTTGTTTTATTGCTTCCTTGTGATGCTATTTAACGTGTGCCTCATTTCCTTTTATTTTCTATAAATGGGAAGTTAAATTTAGGACAATTAATTTAGGCTCAGTTTTTTGGTAAGGATGCTTCCTAAACTATCCTTCCTACTACATCATATAAAAGACAAAACAACTAGTTTTCCATTTCTAGTAATATTTAGGTGATGGCAGCCAAATCTTCCACTATAAAGTTTCCCATAAGCATCTCTCTTAATTTGTTTACCATGGAGCAAATACTTTCATTAATGATCATAAGTCATTAATTCCAATTTTATCATTATTTTCATATTTATTAGTGATTACTCTTATCTGAAGAGAAACTTTCCCTCAGCACATCAATTTTATTTCGTTCCCCTGAAATTAGCTCCTACAAGTAGAATAAATGTATAATTATTAAATTTTAATTACCAATGTTCATATTAAGGGATTGATTTAGAGTCAGTAGCAAAAGTGGGATCTTCATCGTTTCACTGATGTGTCCCAAATGTCTGTAATAGTGCCTGGCTCAGGTAGGTGATCAGCAAAGATTTATTGAATAGAATAATGTGAATGATAAAGTTTTCTTACTGCAGAGACAGTTTCTATATAGTAGATGACTAGGGAAATCAAGTCTTAATACAACGCTGGGTCAAGATTCTAGAGCAAAATTTATACTCTAGAAGGTTTTGTAATGGAAGCCAATAAAAATATTTGTCTTTTGAGTAGTGCTTTTGTTCAGTCCAGGTCCCCATACGGAGAGAAGGAATAAAATAGTGTAGATTCCGCTGGGCTCTCATTAGGGAGGAAAGGAAACTTTACTAATGGCATAAGTTGAATTTCTTCCTAGTAGGACAGAAGACTCAAAATTAGTTTTAATTTAGTGGAAAAGCAATAAATGATGCAACTTCTCTTCCACAAGTTAGTAGGATAAGATTTGTCCTCAAGCAAGATATTTGTTTTTATGCTTCACTGATTTTATTTTCAGTGAATGGAAGTTCAAAAAGTGTCTCTATATGATTGAAGGTGATGAATATGGCAGTAGGGAGCTTGGAGAGACAGGTGGACTCCAGGAGAAACAGAAGAGCTGGCACCGTAGCAGAGAAGACTTTCAAGACAAGGATGGAGAGAGATGGGGGAGTTACAGAGGAACTTTGGGGGCATTTCTAGCAGATGGAAAAATGTAAAACTTGTTGTGCATTATTGTTTCTATGATAACCTATATTCTCTGTACAAGAAAGCATCAGTGATCTCTATTACTTGCCAAAACTACAAATAGATCCCCCCAAATTAAGATTTTTATATATAATTAGAATTATTGCGCCTTATAAAAGTGACAATATGTAGGACTGGATTTACTTTGGGAGATTTGGCGCAGTGATGAGCTCTTGATTCTGTTCGTCTGTTCTGCTTTACAAATCGCCCCTACGTGGTGGCTGACAATAATCGCTTTTATTTTGAACCTGAATATGGAGGTTGGCTAAGTTTATCTGGGCAGTTCTTACTAGAAGTCACATCTGTGATTTTATTTGCAGAGTGAATAGAGTTCGGTCATCTCAGACTTTTTCACTCACTGCACCGAAAATACTCAAGCAACTAAAACACAATTTGGGTATCTCTGTCCTTGTGGTCTCTCCATGTCATGGTCTCCACACAGACTTCAACTATGGCAACTGTCGGCGCCCAGAGTAAATGTCCCAAGAGGAACACCACCACGCAGAAGCTGTGTGAGCTCCTCTCACTGAGTTGACCTAAGATTCAGCAAAGTAAGGGCTGTGGGAGTTTTAGAACAAATACAATAATCTGAAAATAAGCCAAATTTCTCCCTCCCTTTCCTTCATTTCTTTCCTCTTCCTCCTCTCTTCCTTCCTCCTTCTTTTTTTCCCCTTTATTCTGTCTTTCCTTTCTTCCTCCCTTCCCTTTAAAGCTGCAGATATTCTCGTTATGACCCATGCAGTCCTGTCTTTTGTATTATTCAGTTCTGTTATGTTTTATTTTGTTCCTCCCCCTGCTTCTGTTTCTCTCGTCTTCATGGACATCTATCCCAGATGTTAACCTATGTTCTTCCATATTTTTTAGATAGTGTGTATCTTTGGAAAATATGTTGAATTATTCTGGAGCCTCCTTGTTTTCAATTTAGATAAACAGAAAATAATTTTCATATGATTTGTTTTTTTCACATAATATGTTTTTGAGTTCTAATAATGTTGCTGTTTATAAACCTAGTGCATTGTTGGAAACTGCTTTCTACTATTTTAGTTTGTGTAACTAACCTATCCCTTCCTTTCACGAGGGACATTTAAGTTGCCTCCAGCTGTTCTCTGCCACTAGTCATGACATGATGTCATACCTTCAATATGCTCCATCTGGAAGGTTCCTTCGGAATGATGTCTAGGATGAGATCACAAGGTCACAGGGTATACCTGTTTTTAATTTCACCAAATACTCCAGAGTAATTTCTAGTATCTCCACATGAATGTTCATGCTCACTCAAATTTTTACCAGCACTTGAGATGAGATTTTCTAATTTTTCATTAATAATTTTATTATTTCTTTTGTTTATAGTGCTATATTCATTGTAGGATGTTGAAATTACATCTTATTCTATGAGTATTTCACATCTCACAAGAGTTCTAATATCAGTTATTATTCTCTTTCTCCTCTTAGGTGGGTTGGGTGTAGTTATATTATGATTGGTATCCCTCTTTATTTTCTTCTTTGCTTTTTCCCTGGAGATGTATTTTGAGGTTACACTGAGGATAACATTAACAATTTTATGTTTTCTTCCCTATTTTTATTTGAAAGCAGATTGGTTCTATACTCATTCTAACCTTCCACATTTTTATTCTCCTCTCCTCCTTCCCACTTTTTCTCTTTGCTGTCTTACTCTTTTTAACCTGGATTTTACACTTTATAGAATATCCTTTAGTAATTTTTATAGAGCTGGTTTTGTGGTGATGAATTCCTTTAACTTTTGCTTACTTGAATTTAACTTTTGCTTTATCATTCCTTCGGCTCTGAATGATAATCTAGCAGGATATCCTCAGTTGAAAATCCTTTTCTTTCAGCACTTTGAATATATCATGCTATCCCCTTCTGGACTGCAGAGTTTCAGTTGAGAAATCCGCTGACATTTGTATGGGGACTCCTTTGTATGTGACTCATCTTTCCTCTAGTTGCTTTTAAGATTCTTTATCTCGTATTTTTGACATTTTGATGACAGTGTGTCTATGTGTAGGTCTCTCTGGGTTTCTTTTATTTGGGACTCTGAGCTTCCTGGGTCTGGAGTCCTGCTTCATTCTTCAGGTTCGGGAAGTTATCAGCTATGACTTGTTCAAATACAGTTTTTGCCACCTTTTCTCTATCCTATCCTTCGAAGACCCCTGTGAGGCGAATGTTGTTCCTTTTGATGTTATCCCATAGGTCATAAATGCTTTTTTTGTTTCTTTTCATTCTTTTCTCTCTCTGCTGGTCTGCCTGCATGCATTCCCCCACCCTCTCCTCTTAACTCACTGATTCAACTGGAGGCTTCATCCACCCTACTCTATTGTTTCCTTGATCTGCATGAGATCAGTGCTTGTCACTATTGTCCTAAATTCATCTTCAGGTAGTTTACATATGTCTGTTGTATTCAGATATTCCCCTGAGGTTTTACTTGGATCCATCATTTTGCATACATTTCTTGTGTCTCAATTCTTTTTGGCATTCTGTGTATGTTTCTACGGGTTAGATTTCCCTGCAGTGACGACATTGCGTAGGGTATAGAATTCACCAGAGAAGCCTGAATCTTGGTTTGAACACTAGGAATTTTTGAGTTGTGTGGCATCACCATTGGTTGGATTTGTAGACATTCTTAAGTGAATCCTGCCTTGGGGCCCAAGAGTTCAGCCTATGGGATTGAAGTTTGTGTGGGGAATGCAGAGCCTTTTCCAGTGTCCCATCTCTGAACCACAGCGACCACCTGGTCACTGGCCCTCAGTCAGCAATCAGGTTGCAGTTCTGTCTCCATCCATAGGGTGGAGCTGTCTTGAAGCTTCTTTCTTTTGGGGGCTCTCTTCTTCAAGCTGGAGGCAAGATTTCCCTGTGTGGATCCTGGGACTCCTGAGCAACATGGTGGGAGGGACGTGGGGTTGGGGGATTCCCCTGGCTACCTTATGATTATGGTGGTGCCCAGTGTAATTTTCTTTTGATGGGGAACTCCAACTCCCACCACTGGGTGCTGGTCCTCCCTCTAGCCTGCACCAACACTCTTCCTAGCCCAGAGTCCCCCTGCTCTGTGTCCCAGTCCTGCTGGGCAGGTTCTCTGGTGCCCTCAGAGCAACTTCTGGGAGGCTGGGTTCTTCCAGTGGTTCTACCCCCAATACCGCTTTTTACCCCCAGGCTGGGAGTCCTGAATCCTCGCACTGCCATTCTGAACCCCAGTGCCTCCGCCAACCTTGTGGAGGTGATCACCGCTGCTGTCACTGCAGCCGCCAGACCAGCCCTTCCATGTGCTGTGTCTCTGAAGAACAGGTGATTTCTACTTGTTCTATGGAGAGGGGATTCAGTTCATCCTACCAGTCATAATCTTGAGAACTATGCGAGATTTTCTAATTTTTAATATTCTCGTGGTTGTCAGGTACATTGATATCTTTTCGTTATTTTAACTTTCCCTTATTTGCTTACTACTGATCTTGAGCATTGTCTCTCATTTTGGCTTCCTTTTCCAAAACAGGTTTTTCATCATTTTTGACAGTTTTTCCCCTCTGGAGTTTCTGATCATTTAATTGCTGATATGAGAGAGTTCCTTCTATTTAGATATTAACCCGCAGTTGATTTTAGCTGTTACAAATGTTTTCTCCCAGGTTAAGAGCACAAGGTAACACTTCAACCCAGTCTCAACTCTATTTCAGGAGGATAATGCTCTGAAATGTAATAACGAGTCTCAGTTGAGAATACATTTTATAAAAAGAATTTTCCTCCCTGCCTGTAAACTTGGTGTCTATCATGGTAATTCGGATACCTGGGAGTGGCGGGAGCTAGTACATGGACAATATGTAGCTGTATTTCCCTTTTAGACAATGGAAATGCTTCTGTAAGATGGTGTGCAAATCATAATTTGCCGGTTGGAAAATGCATCAGTAGTTAACTATGCATTTATAGCTTCAGGGTACTATGGAACACATAGCCAAAACAGGACAGTTTAAATTCAGAAAGGATACCCATGATGAAAGCTTTTAGAAAGTAAATATTAGCCTCCTGGCTGCTCACTTTCATAGTCTGAAATTATGCTTTATATATATACATATATATATATATATATTAGGAGACACATTCTTTAAAGATTTTGCTAGATTTTCTGTCCTTCTTAGATAATATTTTCACCCCCCAAATGGTTTTTTCTCCTCAATTAGAAAGACATAGATATGTACAGATAAAACTATATAACTGTTTCTCTAAAGAGAAATTATTTGAGGTCAAAACACAGTAAAATTCAATTCGTTTTCCCATTCTTATATCAAATGATCAGGAGATAGTAGCAGTAATAAGCATTCTAATATCTTGAGCCACTATTATCTTTTTGAGCAAGCCCTCATACACTAATTTCCCAAGTAGGTTTCCCAACTTTATCATCACTCAGTGGTTCCCAAATCTTGCTGCATATTAGAATCCCTAGGGGAGTTTTAAATAATCCCCCAATCTGGATCACAGCAAATACCAATTATCGCAGAATGTCTCAAGGTGGCATTTCCAAATTCCCAGGTGATCTTATCATTCAGCAGAGTTTGGGAACCGTTGCTGTACTTTCCAGGAGCCCAGAGCTTTATCAAGACTCATGCTAATGTCAGGGAATATTTCTGCCCTGTCCTGGACACCACCTGGGAATGAAAGTTGCTGAAACTGGAATCCACGTATAAAGCACTGAGAGAGAGAAACTCTTACCATTTTTGTCCTCTCCCATCTCCACCTTAACCTTTCTGCAACTAATTTCTATGTCCATGGAAAAATAATGACGACTTCACAGATTCGTATTAAGGACTAACTGAAAATTTGGGAAATAGACAATACTGGCATGCCCTGGTGGAGCAGCAGTTAGATCAGCTACCTCTGCCAGACTGCAGTCCACATACATCCCAAGGACCCAGGTTCTTGTTCCACATCAGGACTTTATGTTTTTAAGAGTCCATGCTTGTTTAATGATGACACATGCAAGCACCTGCCTTAACTCAACCCTCTAAGGGTGACTTCTCTTACTTTCCAAGGACACCCAAGTATATTCCTCCTCCACATGCCCCTCCTTTGCTGCTCTTCCCACTTTGACCCTCCCTACATTCAGTTGACTCCTCACCAGTTGTCAGGGACAGCAAGACCCAAAGGACTGTCTCAGCTCCATGATCACAAGGATATGTTACCTGTGAGAGCGACAGTAAAAAACAAAGGTGAGAGTTTCAAGCAGAGTCAAGTAGGACTGACACAGGGAGAGGCCGGGAAGGAATTGGAAAGAACTGATTAGCAGACTATGCTAAATGGATGTAGAATTGGGTGTGACTGAGGTTGAGACAACAATGGGAAAGGAAGTCATTCAACCATAGGAATAAGACAGTCAGGCAGGGGTACTTTTGAGCACCTTCTGCATGCTCAGCTCTATGTCAAGCACTCTGATGGAGTCAGGAGAAACAGCAGATGAGAGCATCTGCTATCAAGAAGCCAGCAGAGGCAACACAAACACAAGACAATGATAATCATTAGAGAACAGCTGAAATGGTTAGAGCTTTTTCTGGCGACTGTTCCTCCGGTGGTATCCTACAGGATCAGCATAATTTTAATTAGCAGAGAGAAGGAAATGAAATGCCGCAATGATGGGGGAGCAAAGTTAGGCAATGGGGCTGGAAGAAGCTGACTACCTTTTGCTACTTTTTGTCTTTTCTTACTGTCTAGGAGTTACAGCAAAAGATGCAAAGGGACTCTTACCCCTGATGATACTAATGGTGACCATTTACCTGATGCTTCTCTTCTGGGAAAACGAGCTGAATGAAGACATAGTGACATCAACCATAGAGCACTTACATGTGGACTACCCTAAGAATGACGCTCCTGTGAGGTACTGCAACCACATGATCTTCCAAAGAATCATTAAAGAACCTGACAACACCTGCAAAAAGGAGCATGTCTTCATCCACGAGAGGCCTCGAAATATTAATAGTGTTTGCAATTCTTCCAAGAAGATGCCTTGCCAAGACCATTCCCCTATGTTATGCTCTCTGAGCGAGAGAAAGTTCAAAATGACCGTCTGTCAGCTCATTGAAGGGACCAGATATCCAGCCTGCAGGTACCACATTTCTCTCACAGAAGCCTTTATTCTTGTCAGTTGTGATGACTTAGGGCCAGTTTATTTCCAGAGACATGTCACGTAACTGAAGACCAGCTCCTGAACCTGACATCCTCTCTTCTTCATTCTTAGGGATATGCAGCTGGTACCCACCAAGGCAAGCCTGAACTGTGGACAAGGGGTAATGCCTGGAGAGCATGAGTAATTGCTGGCAATTCATTTATCCTTCCAGTATTGCTGAGCTGGAATCTTTGTTCTGCTTCAATTAAAAAAAAATCTTGCTGAATCAAACCATAAATTCTGCATGTGTTTTAATTCCTTGTCCCTTTTCTTTGGGTCATTTGATGACAGCCAAGAGTCCATTCTAGGCAGAGCTGGGATTAGGAGAGGGAAGTTGGAAGAAATTGGGTAATTAGCAAATCAGGCCCAGATTAAAGGGTCAAGCATCTGCGCTCTGAGGTCGCAATCTCAGGAGAGCCAGAGTGGGCCTGCGCATGCACAGGCTGAGAAGGCTCTTTCTGTTCTGGTCTTTTTGGCTGAGCAACTTTAGCTATTGCATTATTCATTTAGACTTAATTCAAGGTCAGATCAAAATAGCAGATACCTGTGCTAGTTATCAACTTTATCTGTTGTAACCATCAAGTTCTAACTCCTTAGATTTATGAGGGAGGAGGGTGGCAGTGTGGGGAAAGGATCCTCCGCAGCCTTGTAAATCGGCAGTGAGTTGCCACTGCGGTGGGCCTTTTGCAGATGAGCTGCATGACCCATTTCTTTGTGGGAATCCCACTGTCACTGTTGTCTGCATGGAAGTTTAGATGTCACTAAGGGAGCACAGCCCTCAGCATCTGAACAGAAACTAACAAGCTCAGGTGATCCCTGATGTGACTGGCTGGGTCCTGGTAACTGCATTGCTTCTCTGGAGAAACTTGTTTCTATGTTGTGAATTCTTGATTCCTTTTCCTACCCCTCTTCTTTAGCTTTATTATCCTTTCCTTCCTTCTAGTGTGTTTTCTTCCCTTTCTTCTCTAACCTCTCTCTGTCTAAATAAAAGCCAGATCTTGCAGGTAAATACATTCTCATTAAGTGAGCATAACTGGGGTGATCCAGTGGAAACTGTCCTCAGTATTTTCATTCAGTAGAGATCAAAGCTGAATTCAAGTGAACTGTGACATCCTAGACATTTACAGTTGAGGGTTTGTTCTGTTTCTGTTTTTGAATACCAGCCTAGCAGCCCAAATGAAACCCAAGTAGCTATGAATTCTACCTGCTTGAAATATGTGTTTCAGAAAATCTGGGCCTCTCTGTTCTGCTCTTGTTTCTTTTTTTCCTCATTGTCTTTCTATTTCCTTGTTATCCCCTCACTATTGCTATGGATGGTAGAGAATGTTTAGGAAACAATCTAAATCTGTCTTCCTCCTTACACACCAGGTCTATGCTCAAGGCACACACGTGACCACATCCACTTAATTCTTAATAATTTATCAATGATCATTCATTCTAATTATTTTTTTAAGGAGGAAGACAGGCGGACAGCAGGCAGGAAGAGAGGGGAGAAAGAAATATTTTATTTAGTTAGTTGTTCATTTTGGTTGCCCCTTCTCCCACTCCAGAGTCAAGAACCTGGGTCCTTAGGCTGTATGTGGACTGTACCCCAGGCATGGGCTTAACACTGGAGCCACCAGGACACACAAATCAATTTAATGATTAAAACTTGCATATTTTTAATACTGGATGGTTGCTCAAATTTCACACACAGAATGTTTTAAAATCAATTATAATAAAAAAAATGCAACTCCATGTGTACTAATGTCAAATGAGTGTTTTAAGAAGTGACTGGTAAGACGTTCCAAGAAGAAAGGAATGGATTTGGTGGACTTACGTAGTGAGAAAACATGTCAAAGCAAGAATGGAATCTGAATTGGGTTTTGAAGGATTTCCAGAGGCAGAAAAGAGTAGGCATTCAAGAAAGGAACAGAAACTGAGAGACAGAACAGGGTGTACTCAGAGAAGAGTAACCATAACAATTTGAAAAGAGCAGATTTGTGTGCCAGATTGTTGGGAGAGAACCCCGAGAGACAGGTTGCGTTTATGTCAATGTAGGGCATGAGGAATATTCTGAAAGTGTTCCATGTTTTTCTCCTGGTCCCAGGTCTTGAACCTGGGTCCATGGTCCAGCACCTTAGCCACCTGAGCCACAGGGGTGCCCCCCCCCCAAATTTCTCAAAGTGTCATTGCAAGTGAGGTTTTTAGAAAAGCAACATATTGAAGGAACCAGAGAAGCGACAAGTGGTGATTAAGTGGTAAGGATGGGTGATAATGTAGCTGATACAAGGAGGCTCTTAGAGACGGGAGAGTTAAAAATTAGGTATTTCCAGAGCACGAGGAAGAATTGTCACCATAAATAGCCATTCTTTCTGGGATTCTCATACATTTTCCAGTATTGACCTCCAGTAAAAGCTTTCTATACCACTCACCCCATGTTATGTTGTTAGCAAACATTACTGAGAAACTAAAATTTATTCAGTTCAGTGTTTGAATCTGTATGGAATAAAAAGTAACAGAAGCTGGTGTGTCCTGGTGAAGTAGCAATTGGGTCAATCACCTCCAAAGGAGTAAAAGCCACATACTCCTGGTTTTGAGCCCCAGGTCTGGGCAAAAGCAAGCAGTGTGAATAACTGAAAAAAAATAAAATAAAAATGCTTCTTCCTCCTCTCTTTTCTTGCCTGTGTGTCTACTTACCTTCATTCCTATCTGCACCTTTCCTTTAAAAAAAAAAGAAACAGAAGATATGTTCCAGACCCAAGTAGTTTTCAAAGGGAGAAAAGACTAACAGGTATCTCTAAGCTGAAAAGTTAAGAAAAACAAAGAACATGTAAAATAACGTGCAATATAATCTGTGCAGAAAGGCTTCAAAAAGCGAAAAAAAATCACTCTGGGTTAAAGTATAAATAGATGGAAGATTTCACAGAGGAGGGAGCAATGGTCCTGCTCAAGTCACTGGGATTCTGATACCCAAATGGACACTTGGTACAGCTGTCCATGGGTTGCACACAGTCTCCCCCTTCCGTCTCACACAATTCTACCTACCCCCTTCTTGCCCCTCTTTCTCTCAGTTAAACCCAATAACAGAAACTCCCAGGGAGCGAATGCATCTTCACACTTTGTCCTGCAACAAGCTGGAATCTTTCTCTACAGGGTCAACTTGCCAAAGGAACTAATAAAATCAAATTCCACCGCTGAGAGTTGGTGGGAGAAGAAATGAAAGACGGGGGAAATAATGCTGTCTTTCTATTTTTTTTTTTTTTTTAAAGATGGCTGCCATGTGCCAGGTACTGTGTGAGGCTAGAGGAGACCTAGCAATGGTGAGGAAAGGTGCTGGTGAGATTATTGTTACCCACTATGGGGATGGCAGATGCTTCAATGAGAGTGTAAACAAGGGGGAAGAAGAGAAGTAACTACTTGGGCACTTTCAATATATTATTTTATATAGCTCTCACATTTCCTTTTTTTCCACATGGGAGAAAAAAAGGTTAGTTAGAGGTAAAGTAAACATTTGACTAATGGACAAGCAAGCGTTTGTCTCCAGACAACAGCTGACGCTACAGTTTTTCACCACAGCATGCTTTCACTGTAGAGGGGTCTGAACTACAGGTAAGGGCCAATTTGGAACCAGAAAAAGGAAATAAGTGCTATCTCTTTAATATTCTTCTTCTTCTTTTTTTTTTTTTTTTTTTAATTTATTTTTACTGGAGAAGAGACCACCCTAGATCTGAGATGCAGACGTGTCTGCTGCTCTGCAGCCTGGGCTTGGTTCCTGTAGGCACTTCAGAAAGCAAACTGGAGATAATCAAAGAACTTTCAGGGGAAGAAATGTCACGTGATATGGCAAAAAGTGATAAAGGAAAATGCACTATTGAGGCAGGAATGAACTTGATGCTGTTGTATAAAACCCGGGCCTCAGCATGTCCCAAGACACCACGTCTTCCTCGTATTTGGCATTCAGAGCTGATGAACTCTCTGGGATGTATTTTATTTCTTCCCAAGCAAAATCAATGTGATATCTGATCCTATAATATTCCATATTTCTATTTTCCCACTATTCTTGATATCTGAGAACCAAAGTATAAAATTAAACCAAGCCAGTGGCCAGATATTACATCATACCTTCTAACTCACTCTGATATTACAGGGAAAGAATAACAAATATCAAGATAACTTTTTTTAATTTATAACTTTACAATAAAAAAACTCAACAAGATATGAGTAAAAATTAATTAGCAGAAAATTGCCATCAATTACGAAAAGATTTCCACCACCCAGAGCTGGCTTGACTCCATTTTTTAAAAATAAGATGTCAAACTTATTCTACGTTTGTGCTCAAACAGTTGATTTTTAAATTTTTGAGTAATTCTTTTGTGTGTCTAATCGGTGTGCCTCTGTAAGCTCAGACACTCAAGTCTTTATGGTGAATTTATGGGAAGAAATGTCCTGAATTGAGCAAAAGATATGAGTTTCAGTGACCCATTGATCCTCATATCACCCTCAAAGACCATATTTTTCTCCAGACTTTCTCAACCAGAGACTGACAATATTACCGATATCACGAGTGATACTGAGATGAGACTTATCTATGTCAGTAATGCAGGGTGCAACGAGAAGAACACCATATCATTTCCGTAGTTTTCTTGTCAAAGGCCCCACCCTTCTTCTAACTGTGAAATAATATACAAACTGAAACCTGGAGACCTCGAAGAAATAAATGTCCAATACTCCTCAAAAGTGTCAAGCTCATGAAATATGTGACAGATTGGATGAGAGTAGAAAACTAAAACACTAATTGCATATTAATCTGTAAGAGGAACATAATATTACTGGAATTGCAGGTAAAATGCAAATAAGATCGGTAGTTTAATGAATAGTGTTGTACCAATGTTAATTTTGTGATATTTATGCAACAGTTGCATAAGATGTTAAATTAAGGCAGACAGGAAGAGAGATGAATAATACCAGCTTTGCTCCATTTCTCAAAGTCTAATATTAGCTTACGTTTTAAAGTTAAAAAGGAAATTTCTATGAAGTGAAACAGTAGCAGCTATAATTAACCATCATATTATAAATCCTGATAAAGACTTTATTATTTTTCCATGTCTAAGAAAAAGAGTGATTTCAATAAGTAACAATTTTTTTTGCAACTCAGATAGTTTGCAATTTTTGTTTTCAATAACTTGGCAAAGGACCTAAAAATATTCAGTTGATAGAATATTAAATGTTGGGGTAATAGATTACAATATGATTTTGGGCATATAACTCAGACAAAATTTAAGAAACACAGGGGAAATTTCTTGGACTGTCATGCTTGGACTCCAGAGATGTGAATTCCTTCAGTGTAAGACAAAGGCTGTTTCGTGCTGCTTGGGTGATCAGTCAGTTTGCTGAGTAGTTTATCTACCAAAGATATAAGTTGTGTATCCAAAACCCTCAGGCCCAAGGTGTTCTATCTTGAAAGACAGAATCCTCGATGGCAAATGAGATTTCACATGAGAAGTAAGTTCTGCGGACAATCACTTGAAACATATTGTGGGTTCTTTTACTGTCAGGTTCAAAATGGGGGTGGAGGGGCAGAAATCATGGGAGGTGTAGGTAATTACTAACAAAATGATTCCATCCACAATTCCAGATAAACCAGAACAGAGATTTAGCATAGGTGTAAGTAATGCAAATTTCACATGATGAGGTAATTATATAAACTGCAGTGCACAGGCGAAGCTGCATTAGAAAAGTGGTGAGCTTCTAATTACCTTCCAATCCCCAGGCCTCGAATATTCTTGCAAGGGAGAAGATGAAAAGAAAATTCACATACAAGGATAAGTAGAAACAGCTCTTAGGTTGGGAATTCATTGGGATGCATCGCTAACCTATTTCTGAGCCTGGAGTGTACAGAAATTCTTGGCACTTCATTTCCTTCAGGTGATTCTTCTAGATCATGAAACTGTTACAGGTTGAAGGGAAACTCTCTGCTCAGCATTTTGGCTGCCGCAGCCCTACATAAAACCCAAACTGAGGTTCCCAGGCTCTACAATTGCCGAATTCACCTCATGATTAATACACAGGTCACAAGAGAACTTTTTGCAATATCCAAAATGTAGCCAAGCATCTATATGAATCAAACAATAAAATTTGCAAGTTTGAAAGCCTAAGAAAGACTATGAATATTATTTTTTTATTTTGATCAATTTAATTCCCATTGTTAAAACCAAAATATATTTCTTAGTGTTACTGAAAACCTGTCTGAGTACACCAGCAAACACACCAACCCTCACACCTTCCTCAATAGCCTGATACAATTGGCCTCTGTTGCTATTTAGTGTACAGAAAATCCTGATGATGAGAGGTCTGAAGGCTGCCTGGAGCCTTCTGTTTCTGGCCGAGTGCTGGGACAAGCAGAACAAAGATTCTGGACCTGACTGGGAGGCTTCAGAAACCTCTAAGGCACAACTTGAGCTTGATCAAAGGACAATGCTGGGGGATTAAAAAAAGAAAGAAAGGAAAGAAGCATGAAGTACAGAACATTCTGTTATGTGTAGCCCATGCACCCATTGACCTCACTCTCCTCATCATTCAGGCTATGTCAGAAGACCAGTGCTCTCCCTAGTGGAAACAGGGTTGATTTTTCATTAGACAGTAAATTTTACAAACTTCCAATGCTCATGTTCCCAGACAGGAATAATGTCCCTGGATAACTTCTGAATCTCCTAGTATTTAGTTCAAGTGCTCTTGCAGTTCCTTCAAGTTCTTCCCATGTCCTTCTGGGGGCCAGGCCCAGTGACTGACCTGAAGACCAGGTCACAGGCCTGCCCACACTGGTGGTGCTGCTTCAAGGCAGGGAAGGTTTCTTCTCATTAACTTCCGGGTCCCAAGGAATACTGTGCATCCCCCTTTATTATCTGGTTAGATAGAAATACCTTTAAAATTAAAGTTTAAGG
The DNA here is from genome assembly GCA_004363575.1 of Solenodon paradoxus. Classification (NCBI taxonomy): domain Eukaryota; kingdom Metazoa; phylum Chordata; class Mammalia; order Eulipotyphla; family Solenodontidae; genus Solenodon; species Solenodon paradoxus. The sequence goes on along the minus strand of RJWH01001420.1, from coordinate 162,003 downwards.
GGCACATCCTTGTAGCTCAAGGATCCACATTTGAGACACAGGACACAGGTGAAAAACTAAATATCAACAATGAAATGAAGATCTTCCTCCCTTACTCCCTTCTTCCCTCCTTCCTTCTTTCCCTCCTTCCTCCCTCCCTTCTTCCTTCCCTTCCTTCCTTCCATGCTGCTTCCTCATCTGCCTTCCATAATTTTCTTCATCCTGGAGCTCTTGTTTTATTTAATAAAGGCATCCTTTACTAACTCCATAATTATAAATATAATATTCTACTATGTTTGTGTAGATATCCATAATGTTCTTTTAAAACTTTTATTTCCATCTCAAATTCATCATACCCGAAGGAGTGTGTATGTGTATTATGAAAATTAGGATCTATACTGTCACTTGGTGATATAGAATCCATTGTATCTTTGGATTTATTTTCCTCTTCCCAAGCAAAATCTATGAGATATTCTAACCTCCAATATTCCATATGTCTGTTTTCTTGTTATCTGTGGTCTCAGAGATGGATCCGTTTGTAAAAACAAACCAAACCAGTGACCATACCTAGGTCTATATTATCCCTAAACTCACTCTTAGATTACAGGAAAAATTAACAAATATCAGTGTAACTAATCTTTCTTTTTAATTTCAGGATTATTCAGGAAAAAAACTACATAGGGCATGAATAAAAATAAATTCACAGAAAACTGCAACCGTTACGAGGGTATTTCTGTTATTCCAGAGTGGGATCATGTTGCAATACAGTTTCGTGTTTTGATTTCACCCAGTCATTTGTAGTGAACATTACCTGTTTTTGTGTTTGCCCTCTTTTCTGTCAGACATTGGAATTATCTGGGTCTTAACTGTGTGGTTTTGCCTTTTTATAAAAGAAGGTCTTGAGCTACAAGTTGGCCAATGAGAGAATCCCACATCCCTGGATTTATTTATGTGACAGAGGGAGGCCAATCAGAAAAAGAAAATTTTCCATGTTGAATGAAGTGGGAGAGGGTAGCATGTCCTGCTGTGACACTACGTGTGGAGTATAAAGGTGACAGTGATTTTCTGTGCCACTACATGGAATGACTCTGCATGAGAATGCAATTAGCATAGGAAGTAGAGTGAAACAAGAGAGAGAAACAGGAGTTCAGTGAGTATTTAATTGCTTCATTCTGCTGTGCTGTGTGGATGTCTGTCTTCTGTGAGTCAGTATAGTTCCTCCTGTTTAAGTATTTCCTTGGGACTTCTGCCACTTGAGACCAGACATTCCAAACTATAATATAAAAGATTACCACCCGCTAAAATTGTATTCGTTAAAATGTTTGTATAATCTGAAAAACAGTTCATTCCAGGAACATATAATATTATGAATATAGAATATTGCCTAACTAAAATATTAACTCTTATTCCACTAGTGAGCATTGTTGTACTGCTCTTGTCACTCTTATGAAAATTAGACTCTCTGCAATCTTTTTTATATTTGGGAGGTATTTATGTTTCCCATTTAAAATTTTTTGTCTCCATTAAGATTATCTGCTGTCCATGTTTCCATATAGATTATTACTGTTTAGAATTCTAGCTGTTAAAACTTAGGGATGAGGGGAATTTCACCTTTAAAAATTTGTTTGTAATTGCCAAATTTTTCACACTGATCAGATATGTGTGATTGCCACCTCGTCATATTCATACCAACATTCAGTTTGTAAAGTATTATTATAAATTTGTGGTTGAGGCTATATAATTAAGTATGATCATTGATATTTATGCCTCGTTGTAAGATCTGTTAAAAATCCTGCATTTTCTTTTAAAATATAAATCGAAATTTAAAATACCATTTAATAATGCCACTGAAATATGTTTTACTCTACCTGTTAGAACTATGACATCTCAATCTTTGCTTTTTGTGAATTTTTAGATTAATTATATTGAAGGAATATTATATTATAGCATCATATAGGTTGAAGATGTACATCATTGTAAATCAGCATCTGTATATAATACATTAAGGTTAGCACCAAAGAGTTCAGCTCTTTCTTTATCATATGATTGATCCTTTTAACCCATTGTTTTCTATCTCTTCCTCCTTCCCTTCTTGTAGCAATTAATTTGATTTTATTGACTAAATGTGTATTTTATTTTCATTTAGTTCATTTGTTTGCTTGTTTTCTCTATATGCCACATATGAGTGAAATCATCTGACGTCTGTCTTTCTCCTTCTGGCTTGTCTCACTAAGCATAATTCCCTCTAGGCCCATTCATGTTGTTACAAATGTCAGGATTTCATCTTCTTGATAGCTGTGAAGTATTCCATGGTGTGTATATAAATAATCTAACCCTACACCTAAAGCAACTATAAGAAGAAGACTAATTTCAGTCAAAAAGTCAATAGGAAAAAAAGTATGAAAATTCATGAAGAAATGAAATAGAATTTAAAAACAATTCAAAAGAAAAATGCAATCAATTTTGAAAAGATAAAAAGAAAATGACAAACCCTTATCTAGGCTGATCAAGAAGAAAAGAAATCTTTAACTACCAGAGTCAGAAATGATAGAGTAGAACTTACAATACCACAGAAGTACAAAGCATCTTAAGAGATAATTATGAGTATCTATACGCCAATAAATTGAACAACATAGATGACATGAAAAAATTCTTAGAATTATACAGCCTACTAAGACTAAATCAGGAATGAATGAAAAACCTGAACTGACTGGTCACGAGCAAGGAAATCAAAGAAGTAATCAAAATTCTTCCCCAAAATAAAAGCCTAGGAGCAGATTGCTTTACTGGTGAGATTTACCAAAGCTTCAGAGAAGAAATAATACCTATTTTTCTCAAATTCTTCCAGAATGTTGAAGAGTAGGGAACATTTTTAAACACTTTCTGTGAAGCCAATATTATACTAACACCAAAAGCAGACAAAGACATCACAGAAAAAGAAAATTACAGCCCAATATCTTTGATTAACCTAGATGCAAAAATCCTCAAAAAATATTAGCCAACCAAATTCAACAATAAATCAAAAAGATCATGACCAAGTGGGGTTTCTTCTGGGAATGCAAAGATGGTTTAACATATTCAAATGTATTAATGTAATCTACCACACCAACAAAAGGAAGGGAAAAATCATATACGATCATATCAATAAATATAAAGGGAACTTTCAGCATGATTCAGCATTCATTTATCATTAAAAAACTCAATAAATTAAAATAGAAGGCCATATATGATAAACATGCAGTCAACATCATACTCAATGGAGAAATAGTGTTTCTTCTAAGATGAGGGAAAGATAAGAGTGTCTTTTCAAGAGTGTTGGGGACATGCCTTGGTGGTGTAGCAGCTGAGTCCTCCTCCTCTGACTGAGTATTGTTCATATAAATCCCAAGGACCAGGTTTGTATCCAGGGACTGGGGTAACATCCAAGATGAACAATCAAATAAAATAGATAAAAATGCTTCTTCCTCTCTCTTATTGTCTATCTACCTATTCACCTTCATTCCTGCCTGTATCTTTCCTTAAAAACAACAACAATAACAAAAACCCCACAGTGTATTGGAAGTCCTGGCCAGAGCAATCAAGAAAAAAGAAGGAATAAAAAGACTCCAATTTGATGTTTCCTGGAGGAATAGTGGTTAAGTCAGTCACTTCCAAAGGAGTGCAGGCCACATACCCGTGGGATCGAGTCCTGGATCTGCGGGGAAAAGGCCAGTGTAAACAACTAAATAAAATAAAATGCTTCCTCCTCTGTTCTCTTCTTGCCTGATTGCCCACTTGCCTTCGTTCCTGCCTGCAACTTTCCTTAAAAATAAAAAAATTAAAAAAAATAAAGGACTCCAACTTGGATAAAAAGTAATAAGATCACTATTTCCAGATGACATGATTATGTATGTAGAAAACCTTAAAGACTCCACCAAAAAAATTGTACTTAATAAATTATTACAGTAAAGTGGCAGTAAAATATTGCAAATTTTTTGCATTGTTATATGCAACCAATGAATTAGAAGAAAAAGAAATTAAGGAAATCCCATTTACAATGGAATCAAAAATAGCTGAACACCTTGGAAGAAACTTAACAAAGGCGGTAAAAGATCTGTTCAGGGAAAACTACAAGACATTGTTAAAAAATAGAAGATACAAAGAGATGGAATGATATTCATGGTTGGGAAGATTTAACAGTGTTAAAATGGCCATGTTACCAAAAGCAATATGTATATTTAATACAATTCTTATCAAAATTCCATTGGCAAATTTCAAGGAAATAGAACAAAACATTTTCAAATTTGTATAGAATCACAAAAAACCTGAATAACTAGCTCACCCTAGTGGAGTGGTGATTGGGTCAATCACCACTAAAGGAGCAAAACACATACCCTTGGTTTCGAGTTCCAGGCTCAGAGGGAAGCAACCAGGGTGAACAACCAAATGAAAATAAACATGTTTCTTCCTCTGCTCTCTTCTTGACTGCACTTTTCCTGAAAATAAAAGACACAAAGAGCCAAAATTAATCTTGAGGAAAAAAAAACGTAAGTGCAGTTATTGTGCTCCTGCGCTTTTAACTATACTATAAAGTGATAATCATCAAAATAGTATAATGTTGGAACAAAAGCAGATACACAGGTCAGAGGAATAGAATTGAGTTCCAAGAAATAAACTCATACGTATACGATTAGTCAATTTTTGACAAAGGGGTCAAGAACATACAGCAGAGAAAGAAAAGTCTTGTTGAGTAACTGAGTTTTGGCATATACATCCCACTTCTAGATATTTACCCCAAAGATACAAAAACACTAATTCATGGAGATTTATGCACCCCCATATTTATTGAAATTCTGTTCACAACAGCTAAGAAATAGAAACTACCTAAGTGCCCAATATCAGATGAATAGATAAAGAAGATGTAGTATATAGGCATAATGGAATACTACACAGTCCTTAGATGAAATCCTGTCATTTGAATTACCATGGATGAAACTGGAGGGGATTACAGTACGTGAAATAAGTCAAAAGAAGAAAACCAGATACTAGATAATCTCACCCATAGGTGAAATGTGAATAGACAAAGCAAAGGGACAGAAGAAACAAAACCAACACTTGGAAACTGGCAGTAGAATTGAGATTACCAGTAGGAAATGGGACAGGGGTATATGCCCAAGAGTGGGAGGATGCTGGATCAAATGGTAGATTCATCTTTATTTGTTTGAGGAATCTCCATACTTTTTTCCACTAGTGAGTAGATGAGGGTTTTCCAGGGTCCTCTGGAGCCAGTTGTGGCAAAGCACCCCCTCCCTCCTCCGCTTAAAATCTCTCCATCCTCTAGCTAAGTAGCAGCCTCAGGAGGGAGCTGCATACAAGTCTTGCAACCCTGTAGGGAGATCTAGTAAGTGGCAGGTAGATATAAAAATTGTTTAACAATAGTTCCTGGTGTGTGCCCTTTTGCTGAAACCTCTCTAATCATTTGCCCTCAGTGAGCTGCCAAAATGTCTTTGTAGGAATTTGCTCAGCTACTATTACCAGAGTTGCAAATCCTGGTTTTATCACTGTCAGCAGTTTGAAGAACTGGAGAACAAACTATATGGCACCACAAGTGCACTGATGTCAGAGAGACAAGGTGATTCACATCAGGGTCTTGTTGCAATATGGTGACAACCAGTGCTGGTGACAATATAGACAAAAGAGAGCCTGGCACCCAGCACTATCTTCATTCACAGGGAGGCTATATTTTATGCCCTATGCTGAATTTTTTTTTCAACAAGTGACCATTTCTGTTAGGTCTTTGCATAGTTACTCTGTCAACAGCCTGTACTCTCTCTCCTGCACTATTTGCTCCCCAGATTTCTATTGCTCACCAAAGAAAAGACCCTCTATTTTCCGTGCCCAGATATACTTACCAGCAGGGTCAGTTCCAAGTGTGGGGATACTTAGCATGAGGGCAAGTCCTCAGCTCCAGGATGACAGTTGGTATCACTGGTCCCTCTCAATGAACCAATCTGCTATCTTAGAATGATCATTTTGAAGGTTTTTTAACATAAAATTGCATTGAATCTTATTGATGCTTTTTCTGTATCCAATGAGATAATAATTGGATTTGGTACTTTTGTTGATGGAGTATATCACATTTATTGATTTGTATATGTTAAACTTTCTGAATTTCCTGGAATCAATCCCAAGAGAGTATGGTGTGTGATTCTTTTAATGAGTTGTTGGTGGTTTCCTAATATTTTTTGAGAATTTTTGCATCAATATTCATCAGAGATATTGGTCAGTAAACATCTTTTCTGTTGATTCCTTGTCTGGTCATGGAATCAGAGTAAAGTTGGCATCATAAAGACGTATTTGGAAGTTTGCCTTCAAATTTTTGAGTAAGTTTGAAAAGCATTGGTATTAATTTTCTTTGAAAGTTTGGCAGAATTTACTAGTGAAATGATCTGCCTAGGGTTTTCATTTTCGGGAAGATCTTTGATTACTGTTTCAACTTATGTTTGTGATCAGTCTATTTAGGTTTTCTATTTCTTCTTGATTTGGTCTGGGAATATTCAATGTTTCTAAGAATTTGTCCATTTCATCTAGGTCATCCAATTTATTGTCATGTAGATGTTTATGATATTCTCTCTTTTAATACTAATATTTATTTTGTTCTTCAGACTAAATTCATTTTAGGATACCGAAATTGCATCTCAAACTATTTTTCACTCCACACCCACCACCAGAGTTCCAGCATCCCTTCCCACCACCTGTTTCTCTCTTTTCTTCCCCTCTGCCCCAGCAGCCGTCATCTTGTGTCCTGTGAGATTTTACTGGGGTTTATCCATTTGTTTCATTTCATTATATTCCACATATGAAGGAAATCATCCTGTATTTCTTTTTCTTGCTTGCTTATTTCACTTAACATGATCCCTTCAGCTTCATCCATATTATTGCAAAGGGCACAACTTTGTTTTTTCAGTAGCTGCATAGAATTCTATTGAGTATATTTGCCACAGCTTCTTTAACTAGTCATGTTGACGAACATTTAGGTTGCTTCCATGTCTTGGTTATTGTGAACTGTGCTGCTATGGACATAGGGATGCATATCGTTTTCCTAATTAGAGATTTGTATCCTCTGAGTATATTCCCAAGAGTAGAAATGATAGCTCCATCATTATTTGTCTGTGGAATCTCCACACTGTTTTCCAAAGAGGTTGCATCAATTCCATTCCCATCAACACTGTAGGAGGGTTCCTTTTTTTCTCCACCCTTTCCAGCACCTGCTGTTTCCAGTATTTTTTATATAGGTCATTTTCATTGGTGTGCAGTGATATCTAAAGCTTTTATCTGATGATGAGTGATGGAGACATTTTTTTAGCTGTCTGTAGGTCGTCTGTGTGTCCTCTTTAGAGAGGTGTCTATTCAGTCATTTGCCCATATTTTGAGTGGTCATTTGCATCTTTATTTTGGAGATATGTGAAGTCTTTATATATTTTGGAGATTAAATTTATGCGATGTATATTGTATGAATAGCTTCTCCAATTCAGTGGGTTCTCTTTTTGTTTTAGTGGTGGCTTTGTTTGCTGTGCAGCTTTTCAGTTTGATATAGTTTCAATTGCTTAGTTTTATTTTGGTCTCTTTTGCCAGTGCTGTTTCTTCCCTAAAGATCTCTTTAAAGTTGAGTTTATGGAGCATTTTTCTCACATTTTCTTCTAAGTATTTTGTGATTTCAGGTCTAATGTCCAGGTGTTTGATTCATCTTGAGGTAATTTTCATGTATGGTGATGAGTAATCTAGTTTATTTATTATTTTTTTTTTGAAGATGTCTTTCCAGTTTTTCCAACACCATTTGTTAAATAGACTTTCTTTACTACATACTTTCCTTAACACCATTGTATATTCTTGAAACCTTGTCCATATAGGTGTGGCATTATTTCTGGGCTCTCAATTTGATTCCACTATTTAGTGTGTCTTCTTTTTTTCTGTTTTTTTAATGATGATTGATTTGTATAGTTTGAAGTCAGGGAGTGTGATTTAGCCATTGTTCTTTTATTCTTTTAAGACAGCTTTGGCTATTTGAGGCCTTTTGTAATTCCATACAAACTGCAGTATTCTTTTCTCCATTTCCTTGAAAAATGTCCCTGGAATTTTTATGAGAATTGCGTTAAATCTATATTGCTTTGGGTAGAATATCAATTTTCATTATATTAACACTTCCAGTTCATGAAGAACTCAGAATGAAACTCTCTTTGCACCTTCTATGTCTTTTGTGAAGTTCTTAAAGAGTTTTCACTGTAGAGGTCTTTCACCTCCTTTGTTAAGTTTATTATTCCCAGGTATTTGAACTTTCTTGATGGTATTGTGAGTGAGATTTCTTTCTTATTTTTCCTCGACTTCACTGTTTGCATATAGGAATGCTACTGATTTTTATTGTTGGTTTTATATCCTGCCACTTTGCTCTATTCATTTATTATCTCTAGCAGCTTTTTTTATAGAGTCTTTAGGATTTTCTAGGTAGAATATCAAATAATGATTGTTTTACTTCTTTTCCAATTTGGATTCCATTAGAGTCCTTTTCTTGCCTTATTACCCTGCCAAGACTTTCAGAACTATGTTGAAGAGTAGTGGTGACAGTGGACAACCTGGTCTTGTTCAAGATCTTATGGGAAAGGCTGTCATTTTTTCATCACTGATTATTATGTTGCCTGTGGGTGTGTTATATATCGATTTTATTATGTTGAGGTATGTGCCTTCTATTCCAATTTTCGTGAGAGATTTTGTCATGAGTGGGTGTTAAGTCTTGTCAAATACTTTTTCTGAATCTGTTGAGATGATCACACGGCTTTTTTCACTTTGTTTATGTGGCCTATTACATTGATTGATTTGCATATGTTGAACCATCCTTTCATTCTTGGAATAAATAAAAATAAATAAATAATTTTTAAATTCTATTTGTCAGGATTTTGTTGAGGATTTTTGCAACTACATTCATCAGTGATACTGGTCTCTAGTTTTCTTTTTTGGTGGTCTTTGTCTAGTTTTGGAAGCAGGGTGATACTGGCCTCATAGAATGACTTGGGAATTTTCCCTCCTCTTCTGCTTTGTAAAAGAGTTTAAGGAAGAAGAGGATTAGCTCTTCTTTGAATGTTTGATAGAATTCACTAGCAAAGCCATCTGGATCTGGGCTCTTTTTGGGGGGAAGATTTATCGCTACTTCAATTTCTGCACTTGTGATTGGTCTGTTTAAGTTGTCTGTGACCTCTTGGTTCAGTTTTGGAAGGTTGTAAGATTCTAGAAATCCACCCATTTCTTCATGATTCACAAATCTGTTAGCATATAAGTGGTCATAATAGTTTCTTATGATCCTTTGTATTTCTGTGATATCAAATGTAGTCTCACCTCTTTGATATCTGATTTTTGCTATTAGGGTTTTCTCTCTTTTTTTTAGTGAGTCTACCTATGGGTCTACATATTTTGTTTGTTTTTTCAAAGAACCACATCTTGGACTCATTTATCATTTGGATGATCTTTTTGTTTTCAATTTCATTTATTTCTTCTCTGGTTTTTATTATTTCCTACCTTCTGATTTTTGGTTTTTATTATTCTTTCCTTTCTAGTTCCCTCAGGTGTGACGTTAGGGATTTAACGTGGGCTCTCTTTTGGTTTTTGATGTGTACTTCTATGGCTATAAACTTTCCTCTCAGAACAGCTTTTCCTGAATTCCCTAAGTTCTGGTAACTTGTCTCTTCATTTTCATTGTTTTTCAGATAGGTCTTTATTTCATTGATGGTTCAGGGATCATTCAGAAACATGTTATTCAATCTCCACATTTTTGTGATTCTCCCAGCTTTGTTCTCTTGGTTCATTTATAGTTTTACCCCCTTGTGATCAGAGAAGATGCTTTCTAAAATTTCAATCTTCTAAATTTGTTGAGACAAATTTTATGTCCTAGCATAAGGTCTATTCTTAAAAATGTTTTATGTATATTTGAGAAGAATGTACACTCTTTTTTGTTGGGGTAAAACGCCATGTATATGTCTGTTAGGTCCTTGGGAACTATTGTTTTAATTATGGCCCTTCTTCACTGATTTTCTGCCTAATTGATGTATCTATTGATAAAAGTAGAGTTTTAAAATCCCTTGTCATTATTGTGTTACTGTCAATTTCTGCCTTTAGCTATGTCAGTATTTGTTTTATATATTTAGATGGTCTTGTATTAGGCGCATGTGTTTATGACAGTTATTTCTTCTTGATAGATTACCCCCTTAATCATAATGTAGTGTCCATCCTTGCCTCGCAATACCCTTTTTAGTTGGAAATCTGTCTTTTCTGATATTAGTATTGCAGTCCTGATTGTCTTTCATCACTGTTGCTTTGATATATGTTTCTGTAACCCTTGACTTTCAACCTTTGTTTACTTTTATATGAGTTTCTTGATGGGTCCTTGAGCCATTCAGTCACTCTATGTCATTTGATTGGTGACTTCAGTCCATTCACATTTAGGGTGTTGGTTGAAATGCAGGGTCATTTGAGTCTTTGTTTTCTGTGTCTATTGCTTCATTTTCTGTTCAAGTTTGATTTTTCCTTTGAATGGTTTTCAGTGTCTATTTTGTTAGTTTGTCTACTTCCCAGCTATATATCTCTTTAGATTTGGACTTTGTGCCTGTCCCATGGATTGTCTTTAATTATACTGTTCTGTGATAGTCTTTATGAGCTCATGTCATCTCATATTTATACATTTGTACAGTTACATGGCCCCTCCCCATTGGTTTTTCTTGTTGTTTTCTCCTATTGATCTCATCTTTGTTTCTGCTTTTGCATTCTTGGGCATTGGTGGATCTTCGTTTTCATTTTCCTTGTTGCAGGTCCACTTTCAAGATTTCTTGAATGTCAAGACTCGGTGATCAAAAGAATCCATTAATTTTTGTTTGTCATTTTAGACCTTTATTTCTCAATCCTATTTAAGTGGTTATTTTTCAAAATAGAATATTCTTGACTGATAGTTGTTGTCTTTCAGTGCTTTGAATACATCATTCTACTCTCTCCTGGAATAAGGGTTTCCGTTGAGAAATTTGATGAGTATGCCTTTTAAGGTTGTTTTTCTTTTGTCTAGCAGCCTTGAGCAGTTTTTCTTTGTTGCTGACTTTCTAGCTTTATTATAATGTGTCTGGGGTAGGTCTATTTACATTTAGAAATTTCAGTGTTCTCCTGCTTCTTTAATATCTGTTGTTATTTTTTTGACAGTTGTGGGAAATTCTTTGCTATTCTTTAGATAGGTTTTCTGCTCCTTCATCTCACTCTTCTCCTTCTAAGACACCTATAATCCTTTTGTTTGTTCTTCTCATAATGTCTGCTATTTCTTGTAAGATTGCTTCCTTTTTTCCCCAATCTAGTTTCTCTCTCCTCTTCTGTTACCTTGTCTTCAATTTCCTCAATTTCTGATATTCAATCTCCTGCAAGTTTAAATCTGTTTTTAGAGTTTTCCATGTTTATCTGCAATTCTTTACTGTGTCTTTCATTTCTAGCATTTCTCCTATGGTTCTCTTCATGGCCTTGATCTCCTTGTTGACATATTCCCTTTGATGTCACTTCTTTTCTGAAGTTCCAGTTGACTTTGGGTAGCCGTGTGTGCCTCTTGCATTTCATTCAGCTTTTTTATCACTCTCACTTTGAACTCTTTTTCTGTTCGATTGTTCCAATCCATATCAATGGAGTTCTTCTCGGTGAGCTCCTGGCATCTTTCTCTTTGGGGCCATTCTTGTTTTGGGGGTGACTTAGATTTTGTAATGATTTCCTTTTCTTCCTTGAGTTTAGTGCTGTGGCTTTCTTTTTCTTTTACTTTAGATTTCTTCCTACCTGTTTGATGATGTTGCAGATGTCAGCCCCTTGATTTCAGTGGAGGTGAGACCAGTTCTGCTCTCTAGGATTCCCTCTTGTGGTGGGTCACTAATTATGTTTCAGGTTGTGCTTTCAGGGTTTGCAGCTCTCAACCCTGGGGAGGTTCATAGGCAACCCAGGTGCAGTCCAAGAATACAGTCCTCAGGTAGCCCAATTATGTATTTTAGGATCTCTGGGTCTAGGTCTGGGTTAAGGCACTGTGTGTGTCCTCAGGGACTGAGTCTTAGGTTCCCCCAATGATCTGGGGTATTTGGGGGTTCAATTTGGGAGCATGGAAAGGAGTGACCTAGAGAAATGCTTCAAATATCCAAAACAGTTTATTTTGGAACTTCGGAAGTAGGCTGACTCAGAAAAGGAGTAAGCCAGTGCTGGGGAGAAGGATACTTGACTATTTATAGGGGTGAGAGTAGTCGCAGCAGAATTCATGGAATGGCACTACTGTTTGGAGGTATAAATGCTACACTCACAGAGCTTCTAGTACAAAATGGTGTCACCCAGGCCTTTCTGCAGGAGGGGGTGGGGGTAGATTTGTCCTATCACTGAGGCCTAGCAGACACTTGTTCCTGGGGGCAGCTGGGCAATGTGGGGTTTGATGGCCTAGGGGTCCAGAGGCCTAGTGAGCACTGGTTCCAGTCATGGTGGTGCAGATCAGGAGGTCAGTGGATCTGAAACCTAGGGTATACTGGTTCTGGATCATGGCAGGGCAGGGCCGGGGTCAATGCTCATGTGTCTCAGTAAACTGTAGCCTAGCTTGTACTGTTTTCAGGCTGTGGTGACACAGGGGAAAGGGGTTTGGGTACCTGAAGCCAGGAAAGTTGTGAAATTGGGCAGGTACTTGTCTGGGTCTCTGCAGGGTGGAGCAGTGATCTGGGGTCCCTGGGAGCAGAGGCCTAGGTTCCCTGGAGCCCAGCAATTGCTGTGAAACCGGGCAGGTGCAAGTCCTGGCCTCTGCAGGGTAGGGTGATGGTCCAAGGTCCCCAGGAGGAGAAGTCCCTGTCAGTTTTTCCATATTCTTCCTAGTCTATCTAAGTGCCCAACTCTCCCAAGAAAGTTTAAAAGCAGAGAGGAAAAGAGAAATGGAACAGATATTTACGCACATATTAAAATGAGATTATTCACAACAGCCAAAAGGTAGAAACAATACAAGAAAGTTCTTCTAAGTTAAGATGTAATGAAGCAGTTTAACGAGACTGGGCATCACACAAATTTGTGACTTGGGCTTAAACCAATATTTTGTCGAACTTCACAAGATTTTAAGCAAACTTCCTTCACAAAGATTTCTAATTACAGTAAAAACAAAATACTAAAAACAATTTTATTATCCGAAGGTCATTTAAATGATTGTGTGTGTGTGTGTGTGTGTACATCATATATACAGTGGTTAGTTAGCACTGTGTTTGGCACATAAATGCCCGTTATGCTGGTGTTAATGTTAATATTTTTATTTTAGGGTGAGTCAAGCAATATATTTATTTTAACTGATTAAACTATTCTTCCCCCTTTGTGTTCCAAGCTCCTTCACTTGAAAGAAGGTCAATATCCCCAGCATCAGCCTCTTTCTAGCTCAGTCCTAGAACATCCATTCTCTGAGGCACAAGGGCTCAGTGAGGTAAGGAGACCCAAACAAACCTGGAAGAAGACTACTGTCCGGAATTCCCAAGGATCTACTCTCTCTGGAATAATACCTCCTTGGAGAATTAATGACTAACACTCTGATATGGACTAGGAATGGAAAAAATCAACAGGTCCAGGAGTCCTCTAGGAACAATGACAATTTCTACTAAAGTGTAGACCATCTCCTGATGTCTAGCAATTAGGCACAATTCCTGGGACACTGTTACTAATGCTCTGGTTCTTGGAAAGGAAGTTTCTAAAAATCATTTATTATAATTACCATGAAGCATAAGAATAATGTGCTTCATCAATATGTGCTAAATTAAATATTTTCATTTCTCTTTTAAAATAATATAACTTTTAAAAAGATATAAATTGTCTACCCAGTTTTATACATTTGTCCAGAAAAGACACTTGTTCATACATATCATACATAGCCTATGGGGATGGTTATAGAATAAGCATAATGGAAAGTAATTTAATGATGGTGACATTTACGATGATGAGGTGAGGTTCCAGTCACTGCAGACAGGCACATAGGATGGTGATTGTTTAGGGACATGAAACTTAGTCATTGCAGAAACCAAGAAATTTACCTTAAAAATAAAAATCACACAGTGAGTGATACTGATGGAAAAGTCATTTTAAGTGTTGAGAAAAGGAAGAGGAAGTGGCAAAATGATCCCTGGTTACAGACGATGAGGGAGTATTAGAGCATAAACCCAAAGGAGATCAACAGTCTGGGCCTAACTTGATCTCTTTTCTAAGGGCATCTCTGGTCAGAGGTGAAAAGGAGGGGAAAGACATATGATGAATAATTTTTCTCTAACAGCAGGATGCTAATAGAGAGCAGGAGGGTTGTTATGGCCCTCCTGGTGGCGACAAACCAAGCAAGCACTGTTTTGGAAGTATTTTAGGAAGTATTTATTATGCACACAGTCTCAGCTGGAATTCTTCCTCAAAGAGCTGAGCATCAATGGCAATTTGGGCTACACTTATATAGGTTTAGAAGAAGCATGGGAGAGGGGAGGTGTAAATTAGAACAGGGATTACAAACAGAACCTAAGTTAGTCATTTGTAAATTCTTCACTTGGGCAATACACACAGAATTCAACACAGGATGCAATTTGCCAGACACATATTTGCAAGATATACACAAGATTCCATCTGCAAGTAATAAAGGAAGTCCTTTATCTGTTGGCAACTTATTAGTTATCTCACGGCATTCCAGTAAGCTGAGACCACAAGGGCGCCTGTCAGCTCAGTGTGTTTACAGCTGTTCTCATGGAGGCTGGAAACTGTGGACAAGGCTTTTTCCCTCACAGGGTCACCTATGGCTCTTCTCATGTAAGTGCTTAACTCATAAGAAGGGAACTGAAGCATTTGTCCCAGATGGAGGGAGCATGCCAGCCTCCTCTGGCCTCTCTCCTGCCTGTTGTCTTCCTTCCTTTATTTTCCCACCCTCCTTTTACATCTCCCTGCTCTCTTCTCATCATCCTAGTTTTCTCTCCTACATCACCATTATCTCACTTTCATCCTCCCTCCTTCTTTTGCCTTTCCTTCTCCTAGCCACAGTCTTGTAGATAGACTACAGGTCTTACATAGTTTCTTTGTATGCAATATTTTACAGGTATTTAAGTAGATTTTGAATTGTCCATTCTTTAACGGTCCAGTCTTAGAGCTCGGAAAAGCAATAGGTGGTAGAAATGATCCCTGCACAAGAGTAAAAGCAGGCACAATAGCACTGTAGAGCATGTCTCCTTATCACTTATATTCTCCACAGGACAATGATGTGGACTCTGATTACCACGCAGTCCCTGCCTCTGTTGCTCCTTTTGCTGCAACCACTGTACTTCCAAAGAACACATGGATATAACTTTTCAAATAAGGAAAGTGAAGACTATACAGATCATGTGGATGAATTAAATAGTAACGGACCTCTCAAACCAACTACCAAAGATAAATTCATAATGAATGTCATTGTTGATGATGAAAGACAATTATATGATACTTACTACTGTGATACAGAAATAATGTTCCATAATGTTCAAAACAGACTCCAATGTGTGCAAGAACATTTCTTCCTCAAGAAAGAATTCAGCAAGTTGCAAGAGTTATGCTATCAAGTATTTGTGCCATGTAAGAACGGAGTAAAGAGATGTCACAGGAGCAAGGAACTAGTAGAAGGAGTGCATTGCATTTTCACTAGAGGAACCCAAGTGCCAGATTGTAGATACACATCTGTTTACAAGAAGGGATATGTCTTTCTTACTTGTCGATGGCAAAATGATATCCACCAAATTATTCCTGATCGTATAGATCACCTGAGCGAAGTTGATGTCTAGCAGAAAAGCATCATCAACCAAAAAGGCATCTTTCTCCCACAATCCCAGCAGAGTATTCTCTAAGAAATAAGAGTGGGAAGATATAACCTATTCCATACTAATCCCTACAGGTCAAAATTAAGAATGGTAATTTTGATTCTATTCATTTTAATCATTCACCTCCCTCCCTTCTTCCCCCAAACCATGTAAAGACAATGTGGGCTACATTCATGCCAATGCTCTGAGGTGTGGTTTCAAACTGTTCACATTATTTAGCACATTTTGAATGTGTTGTGAGGATGCATGACTTCAAAGAAAGGAAAACCAACACCAAGAGGAACAAGAAATGGCTATCTGGACTGTATTTCAAAATGGCATTCATGTCCATCTTTACTTCAGTAGAAATAATAAAGTGCATTGACTTAAAGTGAGATGTATCTTACATGGCCATATGGGATTTATGGGTTGGGATTAGCTTTCTGGGGAAACAATTAGAAACAAAAAGAAATCCAAGTGCTTTAAGAATGTGTGCAATTCCTTTCTGATGCTGTGTTTGTAGATGGTCATAATCTTGTCCACAAATAGCCCAGGGATAGGCTCAGTCTCCTGTCCTGATCACAAACAATTTAGGATCAGAAATGAAACCCTACATTTAACTCAAATCCTTCTTTTCTTTTTCTCCCTAAAATGAATCTCTTTCACATTTCTGAGACATAAGGATATTGACATCTATAAACTATCACATTTTTAGAAACACAAAGAAGAAATAGCTCATTCCTTAATCATTGAATTTAGTGCATTCGATAACTTGCATTAGTATAACATAAATATCCTACCCTAGTTTTCATGGTCAAAACATTATAAAAGTTAGAAAGCAACATCAAGTTCCTCTTAAGAGACCAAAGCAGATGTCTGAAAAATCTTAGTATCTCTAGAGAGAGAATATAGTTCTATCAAAACAAGAAGTAAAGTAAACTTTTTCCAAATGAGAATTTGCATTCAGGAACATCTTTTTTTTTCATAAGACCACATTCTGAGATGATGTTTCCTAACCACAAGGGTAAATACTTCAAGAGAATAAATCATTCTCACTGATAGTAAGTATATATACAAACGCGCCTACTCAACCCTTATTTCAAAATGTCCGTATATGACATTATTCAATTGTCAGACATTGTTTTCCCTCTCTTACTAGAATATCTTTAGTTTAAGTAAAAACAAGCGATGAGCACTTCAACATCTGCTCTAGTAGGTGGGGCTCGACAAACAGAGGAGCAACAGATTTGGGGGATTTCATGAAGCAAAAACTATACTGGTTATTGAACAAAAAGCTAGTGAAGTAAATGTCAAAACAAAGGAAGCACTTCTAAAGAGGGTGGATATTAAGAATATGAAAAGGATGAAATACAAGTCGAAATCAAGAGTAAGAGCTTTCTTTTCCCATAGCTGGGAGTGGAGAGAGATGAAAACAAGGAGCAGGCAAGAAGAGGCCTCTATGTCTGGAAGAGTTTGCCAGTAAAGACCAAGTTTAAGGGGCACTGTTAGCGCATGGGGATCTAAGTAACCAGTGAATGCTGTCTGATCTGTGCCTTCACACCTACTGGGCTTTTGTGTTGCTGCCAGTGTGGTGGTCTGAGGTTTATCTCTAGTGAAAGCAGAAGGGGAGAGACCTTGGCCTCCATTCAAAGGCTCTTTGCATAGCATCTTATGCTAGTCAACTTGGGACAGAAGTACAGAATCCACTGCCAACAATTTCAGCTTAGAGTGATTACTGAAACCTGATTAACTTTCAAGATATATTCTCTCAGCAATTTTCAAATATATTATACAGCAATATTAACTATAGCCACCTTGCTGTACATTAATTCCATGACTTATTTATTTTGCAATTTGATCCCCTTGTGCACATACCCCTCCTTCTCCTCTGGGAACCACCAATCTGATCCTTGTATAAATGAGTTGGTTATTATTATTGTTTTTTATTCCACATATAAATGAGATTATAAAATATTTGTCTTTCTCTGTCTAACTTTTTTCATGTAGCATAATGTCTCCAGTTTCATTAATGTTGTCACAATAGACAAGATTTCTTTCTTTTCTATGACTGAATATTTCATATGTACATTAACTAAAATATATTTCAATATTTCTATACTATATTCTACTATTTTAACTATATGTGTATTTCTTTTCTTTTTAATTTTAGTTGTACCTGTTGGTTATTCTCCCAGTCCCTGGACACAAACCTGAGTCCTTGGGATATATGTGGACTGTATTTGATGGGAGGTGGCAGGCCCAAATGCTACTCCTCCAGGACATGCCGTGTTTTCTTTTTTTCTGTATTCATTCATCAATGGACTTTTAGGTTGTTTCCAATCTTTGCTATTGTGAATAATACTGCAATAGATTTACTTTTACATTGCATCTTAATAATCCAACTGAGATATATTTCATCTTCCAAAAGCATTCACTGAAAAAGCCAATCTTTGCTTAGGAGTAGTTTTTTAATAAATATATATAAATATATATAATATATATAATAAATATAAATATATATAAATATATATATAATATAAATATATAACTATATATATAAATTTATTTTAAAAACTACTCCTAAGCAAAGATTGCCTTTTTATATATATAAATTTATATATTTTTATAAATTAAGAAGGTGCTTCTCAAGTTTTAGTGTGCTAAGAGTCACATTGTGAATTTGTTTCAAAATACAAATTCCTAGACTCTTTCACAGGATCTTTGAATCTAGTTAGCGGCAAAGCGAGGAATCTGTATTCCATAGTTAGGCCAGGTTGCTTGTGTTGCACAAGGATGTGGGGAAGCAAGAAACCATGAGTGGAATTTAAAGCAAAATAGAGCAGTAAGGAGGTTGAGGCAATAAACACTGAAGAGGTGTGCTGGGCAGCCCTGGTATGTGTCCTCGGCAGGTTATAAGGGTCACAGAAGCCTGAGCTCTGCTTTCCATGCACATACCATCACCTTCTGCCCAGTCCAGGTTTTACAAAAGTATCATGTCCCTTTGAGGATGTGTGCTGGGCTCACTCCGCTGTCTCAGTGGGATCACTCTTCTGGAGAGACTCCCCAGAGGAGAATCAGAGCGAAGGCAGCACTAGGAGATATGGTTTCTGAACGTGGTCACACGGAGAATGCTTACTCATATCACCGCTTATACCAATTTTTTTTTCTCTCTTCTGTCCCATCTTGGTTTCCTATCTCCATTTCTTAGTCTCTCAGTTTTCTGTTGTGTGATCCCAACCTCTACTTTGCTTTAACTCTGCCATTCTCTAACCTTTCTATTCATGTATACAAACATGGACCCAACCCGTAATCAGAACCTGTCTATCTCCATGCTGGGTTACTAAAAGCAGAGACTCTCAGGTTTCCTAAATAGAGGCAATACTGATAGTAATAAAGACAGTAATATACAGGAATGATAAAACAGCATCCTTACTCTATGGTTTCAGAGATGAACAAAGTTATACACTTAGCAAAGTACCTGGGATACAATTGTTCATTAAAGTATCTCTTTTGTTTCATTCACCTTCATTCTTGCTTGCACCTTTCCTTTAAAAAAATTAAATAAAATTATTAGGGTAAACTGATTAAGGATTGTCAAAGATACACAGACCCTAATCCCTGGAATCAATAAATCTTGCCTTAAGTGGAAAAGATATCTTTGTAGATGTGATTAAACTGAGGAAACTGAGATGGTGAGGAGCTTCAGGATTTTTCACATGGAACTTAAGCATAATCAAAAGCATTCTTTTGGAAGGAAGGCAGATGGAGATTTGACTATATGTACACGAGAACTAAGGCCCTGTAACAGAAACACAAAGAAGCAGAAGGGGAGAGAAGACGCTGTGACACTGATTTTGAAGAGTAACAAAGGGACCATGAAACAAGAATTTCAAAGATTGCAACTCTAGAAATTGGAAAGGCTAAGAAACAGATTCACCCCTGAAGCCTCCCAAGGAGCAGCCCTCTGCCAATGCCTTGCTTTCACTCTGCAGTACAGTTTCAAGTGAGGAGTGTGATTCAGCCAATTGCATTGGTAATTACCAGCCAGGATATTTGGAAAATTAAAAATAAACCCCATTATTGAGACAGTTGGTGAACCATGAACAAGTCTTTAGATTAAAATACTATTTTAGCATGTTAATTTCCTGCTTTTGATGATGATGGCCATTTAAGTGAATGTCCTTGTGCTAGAAATTTGTCGAAGTATTTAGTGATAGAGGAATATCTTGTCTGAAGCTAACTTTCATATGGTTTTCCCAGAACTGATAGATGTTTTTCAATTAATGTGTTAAAATGCTAACAACTGAGAAAGCTAAGTGATAAGTACATGAGTTTGGGGTTTTTATAAGTAATTTTGCAAATTTTCTCTACATGTTACATGAACTCTCAGTTCTAAAAACTGGCAGAAGTAGTGTGTGAATGGTCAGTAAACATTTGAAAAAATATTCAATCTCAATGACAATATGAAAGTGCAAATTATTGTGATAATGAGACATAATTACAAAAACATCATCATCTGGAACTCCTTTTCCAAGTATATGCCCTAGAAAAACACACATAATGCACGAGGAAGCTCATTGAAGTATTATTTGCATAATAAATTGTAGAAAACTTAAATGTCCATCTACAAAGGAAAAAATATACATATGTATTTTTTTTTCTTAGAGAGGAAGGAACTAAGGGAGAGGAGGAAGAGGCATTTTAATGTATTTTTAAAAATTTTTTTTGGTTGCTCCCCCTGGTCCTGGGTTGCAAATCCACTTTTCTTTTGAGAAGTATTGACTACAGAGAGAGAGAGACAGAG
Source organism: Solenodon paradoxus (assembly GCA_004363575.1). Classification (NCBI taxonomy): domain Eukaryota; kingdom Metazoa; phylum Chordata; class Mammalia; order Eulipotyphla; family Solenodontidae; genus Solenodon; species Solenodon paradoxus. The sequence goes on along the minus strand of RJWH01001420.1, from coordinate 141,381 downwards.
AGAGACAGAGAGAGACACAGAGAGACACAGAGAGAGACAGAGAGAGACAGAGAGAATCAAAGCATGTTAACCAGTGTTTGAGAATTGGCCATGCAAAAAGTGTGCATTCTATTTAACTTACACATTGAGCACCTACAACATACAAAGCATTCTGCTGGTTCTGCTGAGGATATTCCCCACCTACTGACAAGCAGAGCCTAAGATGGAGAGAGTGATTCACTGAGGGCGTGCTCTCAGAAGAAACGTGTAAAGAAAGAAGGCAGGCAGAATGGGACAGAAGAGAGAACTAAACAAAAATGCTATTTTAACCAAAGTCTAGTCTCAAACTTGACCTAGTGGGAGCTTTAGAACTTGACTGACATAAAATTAATGCAAGAAGTTCAGGTTTTGTATACTGTACTAGTCAGTCATGGGCTATAGGTCACCTCTGCAGAAAGGATGTAACTTCCTAGGCTCTGACAAAATGGTGGCTTCATCAGGCCTCCATCCTCTGTAGAATGATTCTCTGGAGAAAAGTCTGAATTTTTGGCAGGTAACACTCACAGCACCTGGAGGATGAGTGCACCTGCCTAGTAAAGAACCACTATCTTTATCAGTTGATCCTTTGAATGCCCTTTTCCTCATCTCGGAAATACATTGTTCTGACCTCTGTTTCCAAATACAGTTGTTTGATTTATGTTGCTCCTTTGCAGGGACCAAGCTTACCAGAGTGGTGGCTAGGGCTGGATTAATCCCACTACCTTCCCTGTTCCTAAGTCTCTCATTCGTTGGGTGTGCTACAACACAGACACAATGCCTGTTTGCTTTGCCCTGCCAAACTCGTGGAAAGCATTCATACAAAAAGTGCTGTTTTGCCTTCTACTCTTCTTGCCAGCTTATAAAATAGCTGAAAATCTCACTCATTCTTTTTTTAAAGGAAAGATGCAGGCAGGAATGAAGGCGAGTAGGCAGACAGGCAGGAGGAAGATTGAGGAGAAAGAAGCATTTCATGTTTATTTTTTATTTAGTTGTTCACACGGGGTTTGTCTACCTCCAGACCTGGGACTCGAACCCAGGGGTATGTCGCCTGCTCCTTCAGAGGCGGTTGACCTAACCGCTGCTCCACCAGGGCACACCAATCTCACTCATTCTTTAAAGTCAGTTTTATGACTTTGTATTTAAGAATATACAAAAAGTTTATTTTTAAATTTTTTTTGAGGTAACACTGTATTATAACAATATATATTTCAGGTGTGCATCATTATGAATCAACATCTGTATATATTATATTAAGATCACCACTAAAGGTGCAGACAGGAATGAAGATGAGTAGGCATGCAGGAACCAATGGAAAGAAGAGGAAGAAGCATTTTATTTATTTTTATTTAGTTGTTGACACAGTATTTTGCCATAAGCAGAGCTGCCTCTAAGGTGTACATGGCCCAGAACAAAATTTTTGAGTAGTGATAGGGCCCAATATCCAAAACCTGTGTGATTTTTATGTATATTACCTGGTGCAGGTCTTGCAGAGTCCAAGGTCCCAGGTTTGATACTTGGAGCAAGGGAAGAAAAAAATAAATAGATAAATATATTCTAAAAATCATGGGTCCAAAGAACTACAGTGATTTATAGACAAAGACTTGGAATTGTAGGTAGAGAAAAGATACCTGTGTATTATTAAATCCTTGCACAAGTAGATTCTGTGTAGTGTCTTGGCACCATCTCTTCCTGTTAGATCTAGAAACTATTTCTTCATGCCATTTATTGTCAGATGCATAATTCCTGGGTAAGTTCATACCCCTCACTGCAAGAAAAAGGTAGCACAAAGTCATGGGTCTTCAAAACCATCTGGATAAGAATATAGAGTTTCTTGCCTCTGTAAGTTAATGACATTTATTTAATGCTGGTTATGTCATGACTCATGACATTGAATCATCCTTCATGCAGCCTATAAATGCCTGTTTCCAATTACTTTCTCAAAGGTTACTTTGTTCCTTTACACTGTTGACAATGCCTACACATGTAAGTCTCATCTTGTATCTTTAGTTCCTTCAGCTTCCTCAGGCTGCTATAATATCACAGACCAGGTGGCTGTAATTCTGAGGGATGGGAGTCCAAGATCAGGGTCCCAGCATGGTCAGGAGAGGACCCTTTTCTGGGCTGCAGGTGTGTCTTAGAAACTTCATGTGGCAAGAGATTAAGGAGCTCTGTGGGATTTCTTTTATAAAAGCAGTGATCCAATCCATGAGGGCTCCACATTGGGCATTAGGAATCCAACACAGGAATTTTGAAGGGAATATGAATTCAGACCACACCATCCAGAATATGGAGGAAAATGAGAATGAGAATTCATTTTCTGGACATGTGAATTTGTCATTTGGAATATTGTAATTTAAATATAACATTTTCCAATCCTATCTTAAATTCTTTAGAGAGAACATTTTCCTATGGTACCTAGTACATACGTGGTTAGCGTGATACATACAATAAAAATAATTTCCCCTCCCCCAGCGCTTGGTCTTGAACCCAAGTCCCTGAATTTTAAAGCCTATACTTTAGTCACCTGAGCTACAAAGGGATGCAAAATAAATGTTTGTTTGACTGATTGACATAAAGACAAGGAATCCTGAATCCAACTCCCAAACTCTGCTTAGAATTAACTCATCCTGGCACAACCTGGTGGAGTAGTGCTTTAGGTCAATCACCTCCAAAGGAGGCAGCACCACATGCCCCTGAGTTCAAGTTCCCGCTCTGGGAGTTAATAACTAATGTGAATAACTAAATAAAAATAAAATAAAAGTGCTTAAAAAAAGAAAAGAATGATCCCATCCTGGTACAGGTATAGACGAGCAAACTGAATGGTGCCTCAATTCGGGAATCAGCAAATAGAGGAAAGGGCAGGACGTCTCCATCTGAATTATAGATTCATCATTTATGAGTTGGATGGTCTTGTCAAGTTAAAGTTGGCCTCTCTAAACATGTTACTTGTCATCTGTAGAAAGGTAACTGTGATAAGATCTTCCCAGGAACAGGGCCTGGAGGAAGTGGGCACCACAGGAGATTGAGAAACTCAAGAGAGAGTGAAATGATAGAAAGCTGGGGTCAGGAGACCAATGGTCTCTCTCAGACTGAGAGCCCAGACCATCCTGCTCGCCACCTATTTATTGGATTCATACACAGCATTGCTTCAAGCAGCTAATGCAAGGAAGTTTATAGTTACATTGGATTTGCTTATGCAGCCCTTTGCTCTCTAACTTCATAACTATATCTACCTTGTTTTGGGGAGTGAAACAGTTACAAGAACGCTGCTCCTAGTTGTTTCCCATGGTGGCTTCTGCTCGGTAGTCTGGGTCTGGTATCCTTGATGTCATGCCAGCTCCAACTCCGACCTTGCTCTATTTTCTGCACCCAACAGGTAACTAATATAATATCACCTTTCTATCAGGATTACATAAAATAAAAAATGTGACTGCATCTAGTAGAGTGCTCAGCATACAATGATCATTTCCTTCTTGCGCGTCTTGAAAAGAATCCATATTGAGCTCTCTGAAACATGATTTGGGCTACTCAGCTATTTTTGTTTAACTGTTCAGTATTTGACAGGAGTCAGAAACCTTCTTGTTCCTCTTAAATGATTTTGCTCTTCACTGTGATTTTTATAACTTCAAAGGAGGCCCTAGATCATCAAGAAGGAAATAACCACTGATCAGTTAATGCGTTGATGCAGAATATAAAAGAAACAGAATATGGTTGCTTCTGTCTCTGGCTTGAGTAGGATCATATATTGTATTATAAAATTAGAGTTTTTTTAAATAGGATATATAGGACCCCCCCCCAACCCTTACCTGACATTTTTTGGAATCAACGTATTTTGAAGCTTAAACATTTTCATATTTTAAAAGACAATATTGTGTGTCATATATTACTTAAAAATCCCCTAGAAGAATCTATGTGAGGCATTATTCATAATTGAACTCATTGATAGTTCCTCAGTGAAATGTGTAATGTTCCTATAGAATGAATAAAACATAAACAAAGACAAAAAATAGCCTCACATCGATTTTGTCAGATTTTGCATCTACATGAATTTTGAAGTCTCTTTGAAAGAAACCTTCTGTGTTAAGAGCTTTGGAGATTTAGAAACAATGGATAAGGGATTGAAGACCTGTTACATGGGCTAAACTATATGCACTGGAAGTGCCGAGAGAACTACATTGGAACTGAAAAAGTTGGTGAAATTTTTGAGTCTCCACAGTCACTTAAAAGACTGACCACCAAGGTTTGTCAAAGTGGAGACAGGAAAACAGAGACGGGAGTATTGGCATCTCCTGTGGGATTAATCATCAGTCTGCTTGACTGACTTTGGGTGTGGAAAACAAGAATTTAATGCCTCCTTTACCTTGAGTGTGGGAACCCTTAAGTAAAGAAACTAGTTGGAAAGAGGATGTAGTCTCACTTGTAAGTGAGAGAAGGCTCCAGTTCATTACTAATTCCAGACTTTTAATAGTTAACTCCACACAATGAATACTTTGACTATAAATTAACAAGTCATAGACCTGGAGCATTCTCACATTCCATTCTCATCCCAATGTCTTTAGCTTACCCATGAGGCAAATTCCTAAAATGGACAATTTTCTCTGACATGCACTCTTCTTTCCTCTTCTCCCACCTCACTTCTCATTTTCTCCCTTGCCTTAGATAACCTTTTGACTGCTTCCCCTGAAAGGGATTCCTCATCAAGAAGAGTAGGAACCTATTTGTAGGAGCCGGATCACTGCCATGACAGGCTCCGGACAGAAATAGCTATAGGCCTGAGTTTCGCTTCCTGAAACAAGAACCCCAGATTAAGTTTCGTTTCTGGCCCTGAAACTAGAAATTCCTTAGAAATGACATACCCGAAACCTAGGGCCAAAAGATACTAAACATGGGAATGCTCCAAGGTCTGGAATTGTAACTAATCCCTTGCTCTGTAACCTTTGATATGAAAACCCTGCTGAAACAAAGCCCGGGGTCTTTGTCCGACTCCACTGTGCTGGACGAGGCTCAGATCCCAGCTAGCTGGAAATAAAGTTTCCTTTTGCTCTTGCATTGTCGACTGAAGTGTGTGTGCGTTTTCTTGGGAGGACGAACGCTGACCCTAACATTTGGGGGCTCGTCCGGGATTGATCCCCTCCCTTCTGGAATAAACTGCATGCATTCTCAGACGACAAAGGGACTTAATCAGGTAGCGCGCTGGTCGATAGGACCAATCTGGGGGCCCAAATTCTGGGGCCAGAACACCTAGGTGGACGCATCTAGCACGGTGCCTGGTTAGGGAGTGTGGAAGACGTCCCCACTGTCCCTTGGGTAAGAAAATCTGTTTCTGGTATTTGTTTTTGGGTTAGATCGGCCAAGCATTGTCTGTCGTTGTCATTGTCTTTGTGTTGTCATGGTCTGTTATTATGGGTCAGGGACAGAGTGGTCCACTTCCTCTCTTTGTTGACCATTTCTCAGATGTCAGAAGGAGAGGAGACGACTTGTCTTTGGACATAAAGAAAAAGAGATTAATAACCTTTTGTTCTGCAGAATGGCCTAACCTCGGAGTTGGATGGCCTCCGGAGGGAACCTTCAACCTTGGCACGATTGCCAAGGTCAGGGAGAAAACTCTCCTTACCACTCAACATGGGCATCCGGATCAATTTCCCTATATCCTAGTTTGACAAGATATGGTACAGAACCCCCCCCCCAACCCTTGGCTAAAACCTTTCCTATCTTCAAATCCAGGTCCTAAAATCATGGCAGTGCACTTTTGCGATGACCGTGAAAAGCCACTCCCGAAGTCTGACTCTAAGGTTTTTCAAGATGCAGGATCATTCCCGAGTCCCGTTGACCTGGACACGGAAACCCCGCCACCCTATGTCTCTGCCCGGGCCCCTTCTCCCCCACAGGCCCCCATGGCCCCACCGGAGCCCAACCAGATGCCAGGTGTCTCCACTGAAGTAACCCCTCAGCCAAGTGTCTCCGGGTTGGGGCCCGCCTTTGGAACTCGATCTCACCAGGTCGTCGACCCGGCACCAAATCCCCCCGCCATCTCCCCGCCAGGCTTTTCCTCTCCGCGCCCTGGGTCCTGTCGGGGAAAATGGGAACGTACTTATCAACATTGGCCATTTTCTTCCAGCGACTTGTACAACTGGAAAACACAGAATCCCCCTTTCTCTGAGAAACCCACGGCCCTGATAGACTTGGTGGATTCTATTCTGTTTACCCACAACCCCACCTGGGACGACTGTCAGCAGCTCCTGAAGGTTCTCTTCACTATCGAGGAGAGAGAGAGGATCTTGGCAGAGGCCCAAAAGGTCGTTCCTGGAGACTACAGGTGGCCCACTACACAACCCCACCTCAACGAGGAGGGATTCCCGTTGATCCGCCCCAACTGGGATTTTGATTGCGCTGAAGGTAGGGAGCGTCTCTGAGTTTACCGCCAGACTGATGGCCAGTCTCCGAGCTGCAGCTGGAAAGCCCACCAATTTGGCCAAGGTAAACTTAGTCCGGCAGGAACCCAATGAGAGCCCAGGCTCCTTTTTGGAGAGAATATTAGAGACTTTGAGGCAATATACTCCCATGAACCCCCAGGCAGAGGAGACGAGGGCAGTGGTCATTCTAGCTTTTGTTAATCAGGCGGCCCCTGATATCCGAAGGAAGCTACAGACAGTAGAAAACCTGGGGACACGGGCAATTCGGGACCTACTCAGAATAGTGGAGAAACTTTATAATAAAAGGGAGATGCCAGAGGAAAAGGAAGAAAGGATCCGGAGGGAGGATAGAGAATATCAAGCCAAAGAGAGTAAGAGGACACAAAGGGAACTAGCTAGGATCTTTTATGCAGGAACTAGGGAGGGACCGGGGAATAGAAAACTTGGAAACGAGGGAAAGCCCTGGCAGGCTGGCAGGCCTAGGCTGGAAAAGGACCAATGCGCCTACTGTAAGGAGAAAGGACATTGGAAGAACGAGTGCCCCAAGAAAAAGAAGAATCGCAAAAGAAAGAGGGAAACCCCACCGACCTGAGTGTTTGTAGCTAGGAATGATAGTGACAGCGACTGAAGGCGACGGGACTTGGCACCCCTCCCTGAGTCCTGGGTAAAACTTAAGGTGAAAGGGGAATCTCTAGGGTTCATGGTGGACACAGGAGCACAATTTTCGGTTGTAACCGCAGATAAAGGGCCGCTGAGAGCCAAAACAAGCTGGGTGCAGGGGGCTACTGGGACCAAACCTTACCGGTGGACCACAAGTCGGAAGGTAGACTTGGGAACCCGACAAGTGACCCACTCATTCCTGGTGATACTGGAATGCTCAGCCCCTCTACTAGGGAGAGACCTTCTGACCAAGATGAAGGCTTGCATTTACTTTGAAGATCAAGGAATAAAAGTGACAGACGGGGAAAATAACCCCATACAGGTCCTGACAAGAGGGCTAGAGGATGAATACCGCTTATACCAACCCATTTCCTCACTGATCCCTCCTAGTATGCAGGATTGGCTGCAAGACTTCCCGGGGTCCTGGGCCAAAACTGCTGGGGTCAGCCTGGCTGTGCATTGGGCCCCCCTTCTAATAGAACTTAAGCTAGGAACACAGCCTATTCGGGTTCGCCAGTATCCCATGTCTCAAGAAGCACGCCTGGGCATAGCCCCTCACATTGAAAGATCACTAAAGGCAGGCATTTGGCGGCACTGCCACTCCCCTTGGAATACTCCACTGTTAGCAGTTAGAAAGCCGGGGGGAAATGATTGCAGGCCCGTGCAAGATCTCAGGGAAATCAACTGTCGAGTGGAGGACATCCACCCCACTGTCCCTAACCCGCACATGCTGCTGAGTAACTTGCCTCCTGACCAACACTGGTACATCACCCTGGACTTAAAGGATGCTTTTTTCAGTCTACCTATAGCCCCTAAGAGCCAACCAATATTTGCTTTCGACTGGTACAATGAGGAGACCAGGACCTCTGGACAGCTGACATGGACACGACTACCACAAGGGTTCAAACACTCGCCAACCCTGTTCAACGAGGCCTTGAGCGAAGTCCTGAGTGAGTACCGAGCTTCGCATCTGGAGCTCACCCTACTGCAATGTGTGGATGATCTACTGTTAGCAGCTCCCTCACAGGAGGCGTGCCTACAGGGGACGAAAGATCTATTACGTGCTCTGGGGACTCTCGGTTACAGGGCCAGTGCAAAGAAGGCCCAGATCTGTAAAAGGGAAATAACTTACCTGGGATATAAACTGAGAGAGGGGAGCCGATGGCTGACTCAAGCCATGAAAAGAACTGTATTAAGCCTCCCCACTCCCATGGGACCAAGAGCGGTTCGAGAATTCCTGGGGTCCATGGGCTACTGCAGGCTGTGGATATCGGGATTTGCTGAAATTGCCAAACCCTTATATGAGGTTGGCAAGGAGACCAAAACCTGGAGTTGGACCCCCGAAATGAATAGGGCATTTCAGCTCCTACGAAAGGCCCTATTGGAGGCTCCCGCCTTGGCCCCACCGGACCCCATGAAAACCTTCCACCTGTTTGTGGATGAGGAGAAAGGAATAGCAAAGGGAGTGCTGACTCACACTTTGGGACCTTGGCGCAGACCAGTGGCCTACTTGTCTGAAAAGCTAGACCCCGTGGCTGCTGGATGGCCCCCATGCCTCAGGATCATAGCCGCAACCGCACTCCTGGTGCAAGACGCAGATAAACTAACATTTAGTCAGCACTTGGCTATCACTACACCCCATACCATAGAGGGGATACTAAAACAACCCCCAGGAAAATGGTTCTCGAACGCCCGACTAACGCATTATCAAGGACTTCTGTTAGACAGTCCCAGAATTCGATTCGATAACCCCGTGACTCTCAGCCCCGCCACCTTGCTGCCTACTCCAGACCTGGAGACTCCCCTACATGATTGCTCGGAGATACTGGCAGAAAAGACCTAAGGGATCAGCCGCTGCTCAACAGCGACCTCGTGTGGTTCACAGACGGCAGCAGTTTTGTACTCAATGGACGAAGGTACGCAGGGGCTGCAGTGGTTGATAAGGACGGACAAATCATTTGGTCACAAGGGTTGCCCACGGGCATGTCGGCCCAATGGACAGAGTTGATAGCCCTGGCAAAAGCCCTGGAATTGGCTAAAATGAAAAGACTGACAGTGTATACAGACAGCAGATATGCATTTGGTAGTGTCCATGTGCATGGTGCCCTATATCGTGAACGGGGATTCATTACGGCCAAAGGGCAAGAGATAAGAAATAAGCCAGAAATCCTGAGACTACTGGCTGCCATGCAGGAACCCCGAGCAATAGCGATAGTACATACACCAGGGCATCAGAAGGGGAACAGCATGGAGGCGGCCGGCAACCGATATGCTGATGCAGCGGCCCAGGCAGCCGCGTTGTCAGGGTCAACAGACCCTGAACCTGAAATAACCACGACCCTAACCCTGAATTTGCCACCAGCTGGGATGGATGTACTCCCCACCATACCTGCATACTCGCCTGAAGACCAAAAATAGATTGAGGACAAGGTGAAGGCAACAAAAGATGAGGACAACTGGTGTCGGGATCCGGAGGGAAAACTCCTGTTGCCTGAGACTTTGAGGAAACATTTCATCTTACACTTGCACCGGACCACGCACCTGGGAGAGAAAAAGATGATCGCCCTAATGGAATCTGCCGGCCTCCGCTTTCGCCATCTGCGGGGAGCCGTCCGCCAGACAGTGGCAACTTGCCACGCCTGCCAGATTATGAAACCAGGAAAACAGATGGGCCAACATACAGGTACAAGGGAGAGAGGGAGGAGGCCGGGACGGACATGGGAGATAGATTTCACAGAGGTAAAACCAGGAAAGTATGGCTATAGATACTTGCTGGTCATGGTGGACACCTTCTCGGGATGGGTGGAGGCTTTTCCTACGAAGAGGGAGACAGCCCTGACAGTTGCTAAGATACTATTGGAAGAGATTGTGCCCCGTTATGGGGTACCAGAAATGATCGGGTCAGATAACGGGCCATCCTTTGTCAGTCATGTCATCCAGGGGCTAGCCCGAGCAATGGGGACAGATTGGAAATTGCATTGTGAGTATAATCCCCAGAGCTCTGGGCAGGTAGAGAGCATGAATAGAACATTAAAGGAGACCCTAACTAAATTGGCAATAGAGACTGGCGGAGACTGGGTGACGCTCCTTCCGTGCACCATATTTCGGGCTCGTAACACCCCATATGCACTGAACCTAATGCCCTTTGAAATCCTATATGGAGCCCCTCCTCCGATTTTCCCACGGGTATCTGCTGGAGATCTTCCCCAAGGCCCACCGGATATGATAAAGGCAATGAGAGCCTTACAGGAGACACAACAGGACATATGGCACAATTAAGGGAAGGACTAACAAAAAGAAAACGAGAAAGGGAACAACAGGAGAATTGCTTTCAATCATGGTTTAACAGTTCCCCTTGGTTGACCACTCTCATATCAGCCCTTGCAGGACCCTTAATCATACTCCTACTAATCTTAACCTTTGGACCATGTATCCTAAACAGGTTGTTAACATTCACCAGAAGGAGGCTTAATACTGTGCAGTTAATGGTCCTAAGACAACAATACCAGGCCCTAGAGGAAAGAAAAAGGGAAAAAAAGAAACAACAATGTTGAGGAAGAATCCTTAATGACAGGCTCCGGACAGAAATAGCTATAGGCCTGAGTTTCGCTTCCTGAAACAAGAACCCCAGATTAAGTTTCGTTTCTGGCCCTGAAACTAGAAATTCCTTAGAGATGACATACCCGAAACCTAGGGCCAAAAGATACTAAACATGGGAATGCTCCAAGGTCTGGAATTGTAACTAATCCCTTGCTCTGTAACCTTTGATATGAAAACCCTGCTGAAACAAAGCCCGGGGTCTTTGTCCTACTCCACTGTGCTGGACAAGGCTCAGATCCCAGCTAGCTGGAAATAAAGTTTCCTTTTGCTCTTGCATTGTCGACTGAAGTGTGTGTGCGTTTTCTTGGGAGGACGAACGCTGACCCTAACATATTCTTGACCAGGTACTCACTTCCCATCAGTCCTCCACTCACCTCTAAAACCTCAGGGCAAACTACAGATGCAGACATACTTCCTGCCCAGAAACATTGATCTTGATGGTCATTGCCAGGAGAGGGGAGACAGAGGCATCAAGGGAAATTTGCATCAGGGGAGTCTGAGAAGGCAGTAGAACCATCACTCTTAAGTGGATGCCTGCCTGCAAGAACTGAAAGAATAAATACAAAGCAGGAGGGGACTAGGAAAATACAAACCAATCACAGGAAGCCAAATATTTTCTTCTCTCCATTGTTTTATGTATGGATGTCTCTAACTCTTGAGTGTGTTATAGTCTAGAAAGGTGAAGAAACAGAGGAAAATATTTGGGAGAGAAAAATTTCAAAATGCAGTCACACAGTGAATTTCTTACAGCATTTCCCCCTATTCCCTTCTGTGCTCACTCAAGTCTCACTACACTATTTCTTGATATATTTGAATTCTGAGAAAACAGGCCGAGGGCAGCTTCTGACAATTAATATTTATTCAGCCCCATAGTTTCCCTTCTCCTTGAGTAGACCCAATCCCTTCTCTGCTGAAATTATTCTTTCACCAACTTTATTGTCCTTCAGAGGAAAAAAAAGGGGAAGAGGTATTGAGTGAAAATGAGACTCCCTCCAACCCCATTCATTCCATATCTACTAAGCAACTAAAGTGAGTGCTGTTCTATGTTCTGAATCTAATTTAGAAAAATAACACTTTCTCTCCTCCCTTGTCCCCTCACTATTCTCTTACCCTTCCCTTCCTCCAACTCTGGCTATAGGACCAGCTTCTGCTTACCTGGCATAGCATAAGAGGGCAGTCTTTGCTAGTGGAGTTCTAAAAAGATCCAGAAAAAGAACTAGGAGGCCCAGAAAAGAAAGGAGAAGGAGAACAGAAGAAAGAAAGGAAAAAAGAAGCAGCTAGTAAAGAGGAAAGGGTAGATAAAAGTCAAGAGAAAGGGTACTTTCCCTGCCCAAGACAGGTTCTGTTTTGGTTTGCACCACCATACAACTTACTGCAGACCCCTAAACCTAGGTCCTATGTTTTTTCAGACTTAAGAAAAGAAACTTCATCTCCATGGCTTTCCAAATACAGTCACAGATAAAATGATTTTAATTGCACCCTAGGTGGAAAAGTTTATGCTTTGCCCTTGAGGTTCATGGTGGGTAGCAGAGAAGCATGGATAAAGGAAGCATTAAACTCTTGTAGTCCACACCCCAAGGCAAACAGACCAGGAAGCAGACTGATGACCAGGACCACACTAGTTCCTCTCTCATCTCTTTCTAGGATAGGACCTAGGATCAGAGAGACAGCCAGCCTAGGAGACTACACACATGACCCTCCCTCTTCACCACCTGTAACTCCAGGAACAAAATGCAAGCTGGGTAAACCCTCGGGCAAAGAAGAATTATATTCTCAAGGGAGAATGGTTAAGAATAGGCTAGCCTCTCTTTCCAGAACCTTTTTTTTGCAGATTATCTAAGAGGAGGAGAGAAGAATGATAAAGAGGATGCAGGTAGGAAGAGGAAGGCGGGGGAAATGAAGAGGAAGGAGATAAGTTCCTTTATTGCCCAGGTGTTAACTGGACCTTCATGTCATTACAAGATATAATAATGAACTTCTCCAAAATGAACGTTAGGTAATTGCAGTGAGGAGTGAGTTGATCTGGTTTGGACAACTTGCAGAAGGTCAAATCAAAAGGACGAGAGCTTTTGTGACATTGGGCTCCTTTGAGCTCACAGGGAAATGCCAGAGTGTTACAGACAGCTTTGACTGCTTCTACTTCCTCGTGGATGAATGTGTACTGGGTTATGCAGGTGTGATTGTGCTCCTTCATCTTCGGCGCCATCATGGCATTGCATTCCCTGGCTGTTAAGTCAAGCCTAAGATAGTCTTTGTTGCTGTCAAAGAATGTCTCAGCTCTCATCATCTTGTTTCCTCCAACTTCATCTTCACCAATGATGGTCTCTTCTGGCCAGTGAGGTCGTGCTATTCCTCTGTTGCTGACCAGCAGAGTTACTGTGGATGGAATGCCCTCTCTCTTCTCAGGGGTCTCAGCTTTGTCCTGAGAGTCACTGGACCAAAAGTCATTCAGCGACTGATCACTGTCCTCTAGAACTGCTGCAGCCATGTGAAGCCCCAACCCCAGGCCCATCCCCAGGCCCAGCAGCAGCAGCAACATCATGAAAAGGATCTGCACCAGAGTCAGCTTCATTTCGTCTGGAGGAGAAAAATAAAACAGAAGGATGGATTTTGAGATGAAACTTGGCTCCAGAAGAGATCCTAATTCCTCCAAACCTTGACAACTTAGTTGTTAGTGATCTCCCCTCTTTTATCCACAGGAACACATCTCCCTCAAAGAGAGATCCTGTCACTCTTTTTCCATTTCTCCTGTGCTTCCCCATCACATTCCCTGTTGCTGTATAACAATGTATGGCTCTAGCAGAGTGGTAAGCTGGCCAGGGGAACCAGTTCTGAAATCAGTTCATCTGTAGGGGCAAAGTTGACATCAGTGAACACTGAAGCACATAGTAGTGAAGCACAAAGAGAATGCTTGAGAAGACCAGCAAGAAGCATCCCACTTTTTTTTTTGAGAGAAATTCTTATAGAAAATCTTATTCTCAGTAAAGGACCACCTATCCATTTTAATTCAAAATTGACTTTTTACTCATTCAATATCTATTACTTTCCTTACGACCCACCCTTTCTGAAAAAAATCAGAAAAGTACTATAGTCCATTTCCACTCCCAAGCTGAGGGAAGAAGATGCCCGGTTTCATATCTTAGGACTCTGTTAAAGTTACATCTTGACATATCAGATCCCTTCTACTACAAAGCTCTCTTCACTTTGGGGCATTTCCTTCTGATTAGTTTTGTACTCTTAGAGAAGAAATGGAATATGAGTGAAACCAGGTATGCTCTGGTGGAGTAGTGCTTTGGTCTGCTGCCTCCGGCCATGAATGCAGTCCCCATACATCCCAAGGACCCAGGTTTGTGCGGTGGGGCCAGGGAGAACAACCAAGATGAACAACTAAATAAAATTAAGTGCTTCTTCCTCCTCTCTCTTCCTGCCTGCATGTCTCTGCTTGCCTTCATTCCTGCCTGCACCTTTCCTTTAAAAAAAAAAAGAGTGAAACCAAAGAAAACTAAACAAGGGAACTGCTAGCAGGGTTTCCTACTAATAAGATCCTAATGAGAAGGAGCACACATCAAGGTCAGTCTCATCCTTCTATCAAGAGATAGGCTGAGTATTTTAAATGGGACAGTACCTTTTTTTTTTTTTTTTAATATTTCTGGACTATCTTGTCATTTTAACATAGATGTCAATTATGTCCCATTTTTAATAAGACTGTCTCTAACCCAGGACAAAGGAGGCGATTGAGTTTCCTGAGGCCCTGTCTGTTGAGGGGGCCCAAGAGCAGTTACCCTTTTTGCCCTGCACTAAAGACTGCCCTTGCCAGAGCTGATGGCAGTGGGTTGTGGCTGCTACTGCTGTTTCCAACCCCTGTGAGGAAACAGGAACAGGGGGAAGGGATTCCCTGACCCACCCCCACCCCACTGCACCTGTTTCTTCAAAGGGAGCAGAACAGCACAGATTGGTTGAGCTTCAGGTAAGTACTGTGGGACTTATTTCTGGTACTATGGGGGTTCTCTCTACCATTGTGGTGGTTACTAGGCATTTCTGGCAGTAGACCAGTTATTGGGTATTACTGGCACTGGAATAGTTAAAGCGGCATGTGCTTTAGGCAAGACATTTAGAGCGGGGTTTACAAAGGCACCAAGTTTTCAGCTAAGGTGCCAAAATTCTTTGCACCATTCAAATGTTACGAAAGACTTTTTTTTTAATCGTAATCCTCTTCTGCAGTTGCAACTGATTGTGGCCTGGCTCTCTGCAATCTCTTAACGTGCTTAAATTAAAAAAAAAAAATATTGTGTTATTCCCTGGGGCACCTAATACCACTGCGACTTACCTGTACTCCTAAGTAGCTTCAAAGCTTCTTGTGTCTTCCTGTTCCCCAAGTTCTTCCCACCCAGGGTTTTCTTCTGTTTGAGCAGTGTCCTGGACACTGGAAAATGGGAATCTCCTGTTGGCGCATGTGCTCTTAAACCCAAATTTACTTCCTAAGCCCACCCCGTCTACTACTCCCCCGACCTGGCACTGGATAGACACATTCAGCCAACTCTCCTCTCCGCTCCCACAAACACTTTGAAGTAAGACTATTTGGCATTGAGAGGCTTCAGACATCCAAGATAGGAAATGACTCCAGCCTGAGAAACTGCAAACAGATTTGTCACTCACTTGTTCCACTCCTGAGCTACACCCACTGTCTTGTGGTTTTTAGCTACCTGCCCATTAATTTCAAATCAGGTTATTTCCCCATAGTCTGCATATATACATCCTTTAACCGTTTCCTGTCATTTCTGGAATTTCAAGATCTTTGACCTTTATTTGGGTCATCTCTCCAACATGATTCCACTTTTCACATTTTGGAACTGCATCATAATTTCATTTGCAACTTTGGAGTATTTGAGTCAATCATGAATTTTCCATCTCTTTACTATCACAGCCCTCCCTCTCTTTTTCATCCCCCATCCAATAACCACATTCTTATATGAATATCCAAAGTTTGCACACCTGTAAGACAGTATCCAAAACAGCGCCATCACTATCCAGCCCTATAGCCTGGATGAGCAAAACCAGGAGAGTTACAATGTTGATTCTGTTTACTTCTTTAGTTAACAGTGACATTATGAGGGAATATCTTTTAAAACACTCTGAAGATTATGAAAGCACTATAAAAATCCTCTCTAGACATGAATCTTCTAAGAGGATGTTTGGTTTTGTCATTCAAGCAGAAAATTTTCCAACGGTGAACTGGAAGCCATTTCTGTGCACTGCAGTCTCTCAGGTTGACCTTTTGCAGGGCTGATGTTGACAATTTACAGTAACACTAATACTGAGAATTCACTTTGTGCTTGGAATGTTTATTGCATTTCACACTCCTGGTTTGTCTGTACTAACTCTCTCTAATGTCCAATCTGCCCATTCACTCTGTGAGGTTTATTTGTAACATGAAGAGGAAATCAAGAATTCTCTTACTTGCTAGAGTCAGTAAGAATCATACATTCAACCTCATGCATCTCCTTGATATGATGATTTTTTCAACTATATGTATCTCCTGTTTAATTACAATTGGGGTGTTTGGTTACTATCAGGGGTTATTTGACATTAACCCTTGATAAACCTAGAAAAAAGTTCTATTGGTCTAAGTATAAGCTTTAGACTGGAAAGGTTTTATTTTTGCTTTTTCTAGGCTGCAGTTTTCTTAACATCTAAATGTGGATAATAGTAGCTCTTACCTCACGGGGATGTTGTAAATATTTTAAAAGACAAGCCTATAGAAGAATAAATTCTTAGCTACTGTTGCTGCTATTACTTTAAATACATTACCAGCACACGGTGATTACTTGATCAATTCCACGTAGAAATGTGCCTCTTTACCTATGAGTTAACTCCAGGACAGTAAAGAGGGCACACAGTATGTTCTCTCTAAAAGGTTGTTTATGGCAATCCAGCTGAGAACCACGGGTTTGAAAGAATTACTAGTGGACCAGGTCTTGTTAAACTGTGCTGGACACTCTCCAATGAGAGTTTCTTAGGACGGGAGACATGGAAACAGAAGAAGGACGAGAATGTGTTACTATGGAATATGATTCAGCTACAGTTTCCAAATAAGCTGTTAGCTTTTTCCCCATAATTTTTTCTCACATATTACTCACCAGACACAGCAAAGTCCAGGGAGGTGCAAGGATATGAGGGACCATTTTTTTCACAGACAGACGTTTTATTTGAGATGCTCCGGTATCTAAACACTGACCTACACTGGGCTCCCGTGCCTTGATTGTGAGGGGACATGTGTCAATTAGTCTAGTCCAGCAAACCGCAGGGATCTAGCCTGTGAAGGATCTTCAGCAAACTTCCTGAGAGTGACGGTTTCTTTATAATATTACAAAGTGTAATTTTCCTTACAATAACAATGCTGAAGGTTATGCTCTTTTCAAGGGTGGCCAGGCAAAGGGATAAGGAGAGAGTGAAACCTAACCCATGCTCCGCTCAACAAACTGTAAACCTGGCACAGAGCTGATGTCACTCAGAGGAAGGGGCCTTTCTTACAGTTCATACAAAGGCGACATTTGGCTTTCTAGAGATCTAAATAGATAACATTACATTTTAGTTCATTTTCACATAAATGACCTCACATGACCCTTACAACTTCACCAAGTAAGAAGATTTAGAATTATTTCTTCTGTTTTACAATCAAAGTGAGGCCTCAGAGTGACTTGCCTAAGGACATGTAGGTCGTAATTGGAGGAAATGGAGTGAGACCCCATCTACTGATTCTCACCCATTGTTCCTCTCTTCTACTATCTGCCTTGCCCTTGATTGGGCAAAAAGAGGTCATTTCCTCATGGATCTAGAAAACAACAGATACCAAAACTCTCTTGTACAGGGCAAATATTTTCAGTTCCTCTTAAGAATCATTATAGTTCACATTTATAAAATGAACTCACACAAACCTGCTCACATGGACTCTAACCTTTCTAACCTCTACCAGATCTTCTGCAATCCTTGTGTCCCCTCCCTAATCATTGCAGTTTTCCTGATTTGGGCTTTTTTCTGCTTGCGCCCTACAGAGCCTTGGGTCTATCCGATAGACCAAGCTCTGGGAGATTTCTGGCACTGTGTCATTCTTTCTGACTGAGTGACTCAGCAGCTTCTGTAAAGTTGGAGAAGTTGTGTTAATAACACATGACAGTAAAATAACCCACAGTCACCCCATTCTAGTGCAGTAAGATCTTCCAAAGCCACCAGAGTCTACAGAAGAAGTGGCCCCAAATCATCTCTAACAGGAATCCCTCTTGCCAAGTTCTATGTGTTCTCACAGCCTACACTGCTGCTAGGAAAGATGCCAGGTCACTAACTTTCTGAATTCATCCATTTTTTACCAGTGTAGGTAGCATTTACTGACTTCTTTGAAATAAGTTTAATAATTACCTTTAGAAACATTTTTAAACATTTTTTGAAATGGCTTTTGAATAGCCACAAGGCCCAACCGAAAGCAAGTTAGAGTCAACAGACTTGATGGCCCCATCCTGTCTCAGCAGACGTGGGGACTCATATCCTGTTGAGAGAGACCCTCTGCCAACTCTGAAATCAACGCCAGCCACGCATCCTGTACCCACATTTTCTCTGCTGAAACTTCCTATTCCCGTCATTGAAGCTCCCTCTCCTTATTCTCATCCCCATTCTTTTTCTCAAACAACTCTCTGACAACTCGCTGCTTACCCTATAAAGAGTGTACCAAGACCTAAGTGCGGTGGAATGCACACTCGGCAGTGAGCTTTCCCGGCCTGCACACGGGACAATAAAGTCGTGCCTCAGAGTGTATCGATTCCCTTGTCTCGGTCTCTTTTGTTGTGGGTCTATCAGCTTTATTCTCTGATTTTGCATATCAGAGACACCAAATTTCTTTGTAGATTGCCTTCTTATGAACCTTCATAACCATTGAAAATTATCGGATGAAAAATCACCACAGGCATTTTAAGGCTCTGTCACCTACCAATAGTTTTTGTTTATTTTAATGCTTTCCTGAAAGCGCCACTATAAAGTCTAGAATTTGTATCTGTAGTAAAGGACATTTTCAGAGCATCATGAAAAAGGACTATAGCTGATACTTCAAACTATTGGCACTTTAAAGCACAGACTCTGAAGTGCAGGTTTTGAGTTAACATTATTTAGACAACTTTCTTTCCAAACCAGTTCACTGAATCAAGACTGCCAGAGCTCTTTTTAGACAAAAAGCAGACAGAGACTTCCAGTCAAGATGGCTACCTGGTAGGAGCAAGACTCGGAACAAATAGGAATTCACCTATTTTCCAGAAACAAACACTGAGGAACAGCAGACACAGAGGCTGCACAGAGACACTGCAGCAATCAGGAAAACAAAGGGTAGGCAAAAATATCTGAGTCCAGAGATACACCGCAGACTTGGACTCAGGATTCCAGCCTTGGTGGAGTGGGTGGAACTCAGGAAGCACCAACCCTCCCAGCAATCATGAAAGTAGCGGAGAGCCCACCCAGCAGGACCGAGACACAAGGCAAAAGAGGCACCAGTGCCCTATACAGGATTGAATGAACTACTACTAAGGAAAATGTGTGGTTATTTGTTGAAATACTACTTTAATATTCTACCTTAATGCAGATGTTGTTTTAATGTTCTCTACTAATGTATCAAGGCTTTCTTCCCTCTTCTTACACTCTGTGATCCATAACGAATTACTAGACTCTACTTATTTTAACTGAAATAAGGATTTTTAAATGATAACTGATTCTCACTGATCCATATACTTCGGTCAAGACTTTAGAAGCTCTTACCAAGTCTGCTTGCTTTTCATGGCAGTACGGTTATTTGCACAGGTGTAATTAGAACCTGTTCTCCTTTCATAAGAAGATAATGGAAAAATTGGTTATGCATCCAAGGCCTTGCACAGAATGACATTTTTTAGAATGATGCCCATTTAATACAGTATGATGAACCAATGTCTGAAAGTTTGTTGGGGACTTGGGCCAGGCCACAAAGCCAGGCTGATGCAATCCAACAGAAAATTACACTCAGAGGTACCTCAGCCACTGCCCTGTTTGCCTAACGGTCGCCTCCCTATTTTCATAAACAAAGCATAAACATTAGCAACCAAGAATATTAGCAACCAATCAATTAGCAACCAGTCAGAGCCTTGATCACGCGCACTAG